>JAODUG010054287.1:4261-15183 GCA_027564795.1 Aphredoderus sayanus
TCTGGCTATTAGTCTTTTTTTCCTGCTCAAGCAAGCTACCCAGGTCTTCCTCAAGCCCAGATAAACTGATAGACTTTAGTTGTGAAAGTTCAGTCATTTGGTCTTCCTTTAAAGTAGCCTGCTCTGCTACATCTGGGCCAGATATGCTTTCCTCACTACTGACGTTTAATCCCATGAGATTATGGATGTTTCGTTGCCCCTCTGCATTACACCCACTTGTGGAATTTAAAACAGGGTCTTTATTACACTCTAGCTCACTACATTTGAAGTCCTCTGAGCTGGACAGCTCCTCAGCATCTAGTCTACATAAACTTTCCTTAGTGCTGACATTTGCCCCTATGTTTTTATCACTTTCTTTCTCGCTCACTTCCTCCTCAGGGTGACATACACGGTTACACATCTCTTGGTTTTCTAACTCCGGTGGGTCTTTCTCTGAACTGAACAGCTCCGCTGCATCAGGGCTAGAAATGCTTTTCTCAGTGCTCTCATCTAATGCTACATATGTATTGCTTCTTGGTTGGTTGTCATCCTGAGAAGCATCATTAGTGTTATCATCCTCAGAGACAGACATGCCTTCCTCTGTGTTTTCATGCAATGGCATGTCTGGTTGTTCCCTCTTTGAGCTGAAGCTCTCCTCAGAACCTCTCTCAGTGTCCACTTTAATTTCTTTATTTCTTATTTGTGATGTATTGTGGTCAGATATGTCTCTATGCACACATTCCAGTTTCTCACTCTCCATGGTGTTTTCTTTATTTTCCATCTCAAAGCAAGACTGCAGGCATAGTGGTTCTGAATTGTGATGCTGCCCATCTTCAGGTAGATATTTTATGACATTAGATTCTTCATGTGGATAAGTGTTTGTGAATTGTTTAATGGTGGATTGTACAGCTGTATCAGTGTGAACTGGCTGGTTTGATTTAACTGCTTGTTCCATGGGCATATAGGTAAAGTTGGCTTTAGCTGTTTCCTCCCATGTCAATTCAATTTTTTCACTAATACTGAAATCTGTCATTCCTTCTTCTTTTCTCTTGGTTGTTTTACTTATATTAAGAGAAGCTAATTCCTCCTTGAGATTTTCAGGTATGTCAAATTCATTTATTATCTCATCAAAAGCATTTTCTTCAATGTCGCGGTCTTCCTCTATGCTGCCCTGTGATTTTAGAGTTTTCCCTGAATAGTTTGGTGATGGACTCTGACTTTTGCATTTCTCATTAAGTGTTTGAAAATGCCTCCAAGTTTGCAACAGTTGTGCTGAAGCTGACTTTTGTAAATCTGACAGACTAGTCTTCAATTTATCTGAATCTTCAATGCTGGCTATTTCTTTTAGAGAATCTATCATTTTCAAAGCCTCAGCACAGCTTACGTGGTTTGCATTCAGCTCCTGTCTGTTTAGATTGGTTATGCCTTCCTTTAACGTCATAACAGCTAAGAAAGCGAGGAAAACTTTAGATGAAGAGCCAAATGTGGAAGCTACATGGCCAGAAAAATCTGGCATGCTGTTAGACTTCTCTAGACATGATGGATGCTTTTTTTGTGTGAGTTGTCTAATTGATTTGATGGAGTAGCAAATCTTTTCGAGGACAGGTTTAATGCTTGGCTGGTTTCCATGCGAAAACATTTGTGCTTCTGAAAAGGACTCCTGCTCTGCTTGTTCTTTTTTTGCATCTGTATTGTTATTTCTATTCAGATCAGAATTAAAAGGTATACTGGTTGGACTGTTTGACTCATGAAGCACAGGCGGTTCTTTCTTCGACAGAGATAGTTGGTGGCGCTCTGTTTTTCTATGGGTTGCCATCTTTTTCAGTGTTCGACTTATAGCTTCTGGTGTATTATCCAGAGAGAGGTTTTTTGAGATGGATTGTTTTTTTGACTTAGGTTTCATACTTGGTGACATCACATCCAATGATTGAGAATATGGAGATGGTCTCTTCTGTAGAATGGCTTTACGAGGTATCTCCGGAGAAGAAACACTATGCTGTGCATCAGCTTTTCTCCTTTCAGAATTTGGTGATGATGTCGGATCAGTATAGTATGATGATGTGGATTTCAAAGAATTATCTCTTTGCAGTTGTGTCCTTTGTAGGGATGCCCTGCTGGAAACCTGGATCTTTTCTGTGCGGATGCCATCTGAAAGTTCAGTCTTTTTAGAAGAAGCTTTCCTGCTTGAGAGTTTGTTTTCCAAAGAAACGTCATTGATAAGTTTGACCTTTTTCATTGCTGGTTTAGAAGATGAGATTTTGCTTTGAGTGATGGAATGAAGAGGAACTGTATTTTTTTTAATCTGTTTAATTGATGATGGATGTTCATTTGATGAAAGGCTGGGTGATGAAGCTCTTTCTTCAGATGTTAAACCGACTGGTGAAGCAGACATGCAGTATGAATGACTGCTCGTTAAAGAATCCACATCTATGGCATTATTATGCCTTGGTGTTTCTTCAATCATGATTTCGTATGTTTGCGTCTCCATAGAAGACAGCGTTGTATTTTCAATTGCACTTATACTAGATGTTTTGGTATGTTCCAATGAAGCATCTTCTGTTGCAGTGTTTTTTTCTACGGAGGCCTTCCGGAGAGACATTTTTCTTTCAAACGAAAGATTGCTGACCAGCCGAGCCCTTTTCACTGAAGTATTTCTTGCTAACACCTCTTCCCCTGTAGTGGAAGCCGTATTAGCTTGGGCTGAGGTGGCTTGTTCCACTGTTTGTTCAGTGGCTGTTGAGACATGGTCAGACATAGGACTAATGGATAACGGTCTATCCTCTGACATTAGGCTGCTGGAGGACGAGAGTCTGTATAAAGGACTACTGGCAGCTGAATGCGTGTCACTCAAACAATGTTTATCTCCTGCTGTCTGTTTATTCTCCAAAGGGTTTTGAGCAGCTGGCTTGTCAACTGAAGCCAATGATGTTGACTTTTGAACTGAGATTTTCATTTCAGGGACTGAGATAGTCATTTCTGATGATATTTGTGTATTTTCATTTGCTTTGTTAAGTGGGTTAATGATAAATGCTTCATCTGCCATTGCAGATTCAGCATTAATGGTTTGCTGAACTGATGGACCTGGTTGTAATGTTTTTTCTAGGGCTCTAATTCTGTCTTTTACTTTTTGTCCAACCAAGCTGTCTTTCACTGAGATGTTTTGATCAGTCGAACATAATTGTGTATAAGTTTCACCTTCCAAAGCCCTTGACTCTTCTTTAATTTTCACATCAAAATGTACTTTTGATGTCCCTGATGCAACATCCATTCCCATCTGATTTACTTCTTTCACTTTTAGAGTTTCTTTATTAGGGTATACAGATTGAGGATTAGCTTTCTCGAAGAGTCCAACATATTTATTTATAACAGCGCTGGACGAAGTTATTTCACAAAGGGACAGATTTGGTTTGTCACCGCAAAGATTTTCTTCGTTTTGGTAATGAATTGAATTTTGTCGCAAAACTCCATTTGATTGTGTTAATTCAGGGGGCGAAACATCCTCCATGTTCTCACTGCCTTCCTTATTAGCACATTTGAATGTATCATGAGGAACTGAGATCTTGGTGGTATCGTCTCCATTCAATTTGTTTGCTTGTTTCTTCTTAAGCTTAACTACACTCATGGATATTTTTGGTTGATATCCATAAATACTCTTTAGGTGCCTAGCACTGGAATATTTCTTTTCTTTTTTACACTTCTGAGGTGCATCTGTGGTGCCTTTATTTTGTCTTTTTTTGGGCGACATCCGATTAACCTGTTTCTTTATACATTTGGGCTTTGAGGGTATTATCTTGGCTTTATTGACTGACTTCTGATGGGAATCCAAATGATCTTTTCCTTTATTTTGTAGAAGTGATCTCCAGTCAGAAGACATGTTGTCAGCTCTCCACATGCTTATGGATTCTGATGCAGTGGAGGGTCTCAGAAACTCGCTATCAAAGCCACTACTGGGAGTCAACCCTGCTGAATCCGAAGTAACCGGTCTACTGTAGTGAACCCCATACATGGAAACACCATGTGCATAAAAGTGACCATTGGCATGGACATTCTCCTGGCAGGTTTGCTGCTCAAATATGTGTAAAACAGTTTCAGTTGCTTCCTGCGTTCCGTCTTGAATCTGTCTGATCTCAGCCATCCCTGATGCGTGCAGGTCAGTCTGGTCATCGTGGGTTCTGTTGCTGACTTCCATGGAGCCAAGTTGTCTGGGCTTGGGCACTGGCCTGCTGCTACTTTGTTTCCCCATGCGGTACTGCTCTGTCACTTGCCCATCGTCAGGCCAAATGTCCTTTGCTGTCACTGATTTTATGCTTCCCACTGAGGCCTGCTTTTTTGACAACTTCCTGGGACCCGCTGTGGTTCTTCTCAGGCCCACATCAGCCTTCTGTGTTTTACTGATGTCCACTTCAGTTTCGTCCTCACTGGCAATTCCATTTCCCAGAAATGGGGGATCTTCATCATCATTGTCTTTGGATTTATTCCTTTTGGCCGTGTCTATAGAGGCAGTTAAGTCCTTTGCTTCTGGAGAGGTTTTCTCCTGCTTAGCCTGAGTCTGTTGCTCAGACGCCATCAAGTTGTTTGTGCCATGTTGATTTGCCATGCTGGACCTGGTCAGGGTGGTGGTCCAATGGATAGTTTCTTCTTCCTTAAGTGTCAACCTCACCCTCATCTCCACGGTCATGCTGCCATCCTGGTTCACCCTGAAGGACTTCTCAATATCATCGTCAGTGGGCAGGCAGCTGCTCTTCCCCGCTGTCGCATTGCCACGGCTGTTGTCTGTTTCTGCTAGCGACTCCAGTATCTGACCTTCCTCCAGCTCAACAGAATTGGTGTGATTGCTGGGAAAGTCACAGTAGCTTCCTGATATGGAGTTTTGCATTTGGTTTACAAAATATCTCTCAGAAGATGCGGAAAAATTCCTTGACTTGGAAGCACTAGTAACAGACTTCTTTTTACCTTTTGGAAGGAAACAGAGAACATAGTATAAATTATAGTGAGGGAGTCCTGCTAGAAACGATTACTCACAATGCACACTTGCCAACTGCCACAGACAGTGTATGTAGGTCATTTATGGTATTATGGGTAATATTTTTGCCTGAGCGCTTTAAGACTCCTCATCCGATCAGTAGACAGAGCAGGTAGATTACAAGCTGTCTTAAAGACAGCCCTGTCCGTGTTATATTGAAAAGGGTTGCAGATCAAGGTAGAAGAGATAGAGGATTTCTTTGCCCCCAAAATGAGTTATAACAAGTAAATTAAAGAGTAATAAACCACGCATTTTTCCATGTTCCATAAAAAGTGTGGTCAAAAGCAGACTTGACTTACGGTGCACTTTCTTCAGTCTCCGTGAGCTCATCTGGTTTGTGGGCGGCCATGTTGGAGCAGGCGATTTCAGTGCATTGTAGTTTCCTGGCTTAAAGGGTTCCCTGCCTGCTGCCACCACTGTGCCTGAGCACAATATCAAGGCTGGCAGACCGTCCACCTGCAGGACAAGTCAAGATGTCACTGTGGACTAGAACAAGCAAAATTTCAGCATGCACACCCTCTCTCACTACTTTTGGTTTCACTTGAACCGCGATGCAACTTCAGTTATTGGCATTAGTCCTGGCAGACTATAAGATATCCTCTTCCTATAGCTGCCATATAGCATATGCTAAGGATAAGCATAAGGAATAATATCTTTATGTCATTGAAAAATGACAACCCCTTCCCGCTAAAGCTATAAGATAACCATAGAGTGCTTTGCCCAATCTGATCTGTTCACCTGCAGGACAGTCAGCAAGCAATCAAAGTGTCACTGTGAACCATAGTGGTTCTCAGTACTTTTGGTTGCACCCGAGCTGCCTATAATCTCAGAGAATCTTGACCTGAGAGCACTAGTGGGGTGGAGCCAGCCTAATCATCCCCCTATACTTCCACCTCCTCTCGTCATCCCCACGTATTGCATTTGTAAAAACTCAGCTGTAGGCGTGGCCTGCTCCACCCAGGGAAGGGTTGTGTAGGCTACAATTTATAGGTCTACAAGCAGTTACACAAGAATTCCCCCAAACACACACACACACTGCAATCATCTCTGCTGTAGTCTCACAGTCAGCCCTTACTTACATAAAGTCTGGGACACAGAGCTGGCTGTGTCAAGAAAATACGGCTATTGAGAGGTATTTTAATTGACTTGCACATTGACCAGATAACTCAATTAGTTGGACATTAAACTTACACAGAGGAATTTGTTGGGAAACAAAAAAAAAAAAGAATAAGTAGGCTACGGTTAATGCTTAAAATAAATGGAAAAACCCAAATGAGTAAATAACGTCGAACCGGAATTATGGATACAGACTTTTTAGTGACGATGATAAAAGCCAATTAATATCGACTTCCTCACTTCTGGAAAGTGCTGTCGAGCTTCCAGGGGTATATGCATCAGACGTTCAGCACAGTTGTTTATGTGACGCAGTGCTGATGGACGGACGTGGCTGAGACTACCTCTGCTGTAACCATGGTCACCGTGAAACTCTTACCCGTATGCCGTCACTGGTGTGTAACTTCACAACGTGGAACTGCATCAGCTCCGAAACATAGTCCAGAAGGGACTGAAAGGTAGGGGTAGACCTCTTCTGAAGGAGCACCGCGTGTCGCACGGACGGGTCTCCATTGCGGAAAACCACCAGTCTCTTTGGCACGCGTACCGCCGCCGCCGCCTTGGCCTGCTGCGCAGCCCGGCGACGGGGGCTTGCCGGCCTGGTGTTGTACCACGGCGGCAACTTCCTCCTGGCCAGCAGCAGGTTGATGGGTTTCACCTTGCGCGTGTCCGAGCAGATGTAGGATTTTCCGTCCTCGAGCTCCTCGATGGCGTGGATGGCGTGGAGCCCACGGGGAGTGGTGACGTTCCTCACGCCAAACGGCAGTGGGACCTTCTTGGAGAGGCTGTCCAGGAGCGCGTCGAAACTTTTAAAGGTGCGGCTGTTGATGACCATTCGCAGCCCGTTGAACTTTTGGTCCCCGCTCTTGTAGAAGCACACCCTCTTAGAGGGAATGGCGTCCATTAGGCTTGTGTAGGGTTGTCGGGCGGTGCCCAAGGTGTGTCCACTTCCTGAGGACTGGTCTGGCAGTAGCCTTCGAGGCCCAGACTCATTCATCGTGGCAGATCAGCTGGAAAAGTGTAATATGGAAGGGAGTACATTTAGCAGGCAGGAGTTGTCTTTTTGAAGATGTAACATTATACTGTTTTTACAGTAAACTATGTTTTGTAAGCTATACTAACTATATTTCGATAATTTTGTTTACTTTAATAAATAAAAATAAATTTGAAATGACAAGGAAAAAGTAATACTTCAGACAATTACTGATACAAGAAATAAAGCAGTACTAAATATTAATAGTTTATAAAAAACAGCTGATTCATTTACACAGAACCCTCTGGAGAGCCGTCCATTAAAACTGTTGTAAAAAGGCAGGCACTATCCCCACCGCTACATGATAAATGTCCAACCTCATATATCTGAGACTGCTAGATGCTAATAACCAAGTAGTTAAACGAAGTGAACTACAAAACTCACATCCAAACAGTATAAACTCACCTGTAAGTCAACATCCAGATCCAAGTTATTTTAAAAACATCCATAAAATGTAATTCTGTGCCCTACATCACGACCGTTGTCTGTCCAACTGAACAGCCACAGGTTATTTCAGGAGCTGCCATCATGGTTAATTTGCTTAATCTTTGTTCAAAGATAATCTCTGCTACAACCCACTGTGAGTAAATGTCCTCTTCAGAAAAGCATTCAAAAACATATATAGCACCAATAGTCAGTGAATAGCGCTTTTGATTTACCTGGGATTTATTTTATTTAGTAGCCTAATAGTTAAGGCTACATTTTAGAGACTGATTTATATTCTGTGAATCAACATTCTGATTAAATGTCCATGACCAAACATTTAATACAAATATTTGTGACAGTAGGATAATGATTCATGTAATTATTAGTATTTGTTCTGAACACTTGCAAATACAAATATGTCTATGCCAATGGATGTATTTCTGTTTGTAGGCCTCCAAAAACATTGTTTCCCTGTTTTTGGAGACCTAAAAACCTAAAGACATCTTTTTGTGACAAGGAACACATTGCACATTAGTTGTTAGGTCCTTCAACTGTGGTATAAGTAACTGTTGTGCTGTTTACAGTATTGGCCAATGGAAGCAGCTGTGTTTGTGAGTTACTAATTGTAATTTTTACAGTAGGGCTGTAATCTCATTGAGGACTGCCTTAGATAATAAGGCTTAAAGGCTTTCTAGAGGGCCACTTTGTTTATATTTGAGCATGCAATGCTGGACTATATCCAAACAAGTGTAGGCTATATGTTGACAAGACCAATTTAGTGTTTATAATATCTCTTATAGTGTTATATATACAGTATACACAACATTATTAAAATGTATATTGACAAAACAAAATTCAGTTGTACACCGAACATTAAAGGTCTTCTGTAAGATATTACAAAAATTATAAACAGTAGTCATGGTGCCAAACAAGGGTTTATGAACTGGGTTTACAAATTGGTGCATAACATCACCAGATTGCTTTAAGAGAAGTGGTTGACTATTACAGTTTCCTGGGGGACGACCCCGAGAACCCCTTCTTTGATGTGTCTCCAAGATTTTTTGATCTCGGTGTGCCCTTAGTGCCAGATATTTGTCCACAGTTCAGCAGGGGTGTAGTAGGACATGTAGTAGCCTATTATTACAGGGACAATCTGGTTGTGTTTATTCTTAACTGTCCTCACTATTCTTAGCTAGTAACTGTCAAAGTACTGTCACACTCAAGTTACACAAGTGCTACTAAATCACTGAGCATGGAGTGTATTTACGTGACCAAAGGGATTAGTGTCCGGCATATATGGCTCTATTCCATAGTAAACTGTTTGGATTTAAGGGGAGTTGCAGTTTGGGCAGTGTGTTTTTATGTGGAAAATGCATCATGTTTAATTATGAATCTGTGACATGATTAAACAAGACAAGTAGCATTTAGCCTGGACTATATGGCACCAGTCTTCTTTCTGTCAATATATAAATGATAATCGTGGTTGTGCAATAGCTAAAACTGTGACATGTAGTGTAAGCGGACGAGAGACACACGGTAGGTATGCCCACTAGGAAAGAATTCCTGCTGAGTCTGACAAGTAGCGGCAGAAGAATTCAGGAATGCAGAGCGGGTTCCCTTGCTCGCCCAGCCCACAACACGGACCCGCAACCACACCGGGGACAAAAATGTGAAAAATCCCTTAAAGGAAGTAGGGTTGAACAATGGAGAAAGTGGTCAGAGCAAATACCTAGACCTGCGACCTGCCCACCCCTCATTCCGGCCTATACTCAAGAGATAAGTGACCCACAAAGGCCAGACCCGCATAACGCGTAATTATAACCATATTGTACCTCGTTTAACACCATATTGTACGTCGTTTACACTGACCCAAGCCGGTGTGTCGAAGCACTGTGCAGGTAAGAGTGACAAACGTGAATCCCCGCTCCGTGGCATAGATAGGCCTAAACTTCCCCCGACACAACGTTAACAAAGCAGGTGTTGATTCCAGTGCTTTCTCCCTATAGGCTATAGGCTACACTTTAAATCTCACGCTGCCATTGCATAGATGTGTGTGCCTCCTCCCGCACGCACTTTATTTTTAACAACGTGTGTGCGCCTATAGTCTACAAGTCAAGTAATTGGCGCCGAGTTAGATTCAAACCTATGCTGTTAATGGGAAAAAATTTGTAATATGTTTTGGCCCTTGTCTCCTTTCTATATTTGGCCTTAGTGTCCTCTGTGCAGCTGCCCCGCTAGATTTGTCTGTCTGTACGGCCATCAAACACCTCTCTCCTCAGACCGCATTTAATTTGCTCATAGTTCACGTTGGCTCATGCTCAGAAGTGAAGAAATGGATAGCTGATAGAAATCAGCGTCTGTCGGTCGTCTCTAATGTGTTGCCAGTGCTGTGTCATTTGGAATATGACCCCCAGGCTTGTTTTGTGCCCGTTGTGAGAACTAGTTAAGATGTCACGCTAAGAATGCCATAGTAGCCTATACATAATACCCTTGCACTGTAAACCTACAGCTGATCGGAGCGTTTTAATTCAAGCAGCTGTCTCTCAAGTCTGACACTTCTATACATTTTACATTTAAGACCCACATAAAACAACGTATTTTTTCTCTGTTATCTTAACAGGCCACCTCCACTGAACTGGAAAACGCACCCTGGCCAATTTGTGTCACAACTATATGCATGTTTCCATTTGAGTTATTTTTCCGTTCATCTGGGTTACATCGTTTTTTCCTCTTCGTAACTTCCAGTGGAATTCCCAACTTCGAATGAGCGTCTGCCAAACCGGACTGGAAGGGTCAGTCAGTCACCCCCACCTCCCCCCCGGCCAGGAGTCCACGCCCGTCCATTTTGAACGCCGTGCATGCGCCAAGCCTTTAATCTGCCCTCTGACATCCCTGCGTTTCCCGCACGGGCGCAGAGGCTGCAGATAAGCGCGCTCTTCTGTGCGGTAAATCACTCCACACTCCCACTCATTCACTCAGAGAGGCCTTATTCAATTAGCCTGCACTCCGTGCGGCCGCGGCCCGATACGTTTTAGGGTGTTTTAGAGGGAGTGTCCCTTTTAAACAAAGCAAACCTGCTCCTTTATTTAGCTGCTGACATTTCCCTCTTGCGTTATGGGGGCACGCGGGCTACGTGATCCGCGCGCTGCCTGTAGTGCGAGGTGATGATGCCACGTCTCCCGACGGCGGTAAGGAATGAAGTGAGTACATTATTTGTACTTTTATAAACAAAAGGAGTGTGTGTGTATGTGTGTGTGTGTGTGTGTGTGTGTGTGTGTGTGTGTGTGTGTGTGTGTGTATGTGCCTGCGTAACAGAGGTCTTTCAGATTTAAATGCATGTGTGAGTGT
>JAODUG010054298.1:0-15183 GCA_027564795.1 Aphredoderus sayanus
GTCTGTCTCTGTCTCTCTCTCTCTGTCTCTCTCTCTCTCTACTCTCTCTCTCTCTCTCTCTCTCTCAGGTATTCCAGCATCTTGTTAATAAAAGGAATGTGGTCCAGTGGACTCTGGGTACTGTGACCTCTAAGCTTTATGACCTGACAGAGATCGATTCCTGGGCCGACGGTCTCTCTGTGCTGGAACTTATTGTAGGCAGCCACAAGAGAGAGGTACCATGGAGGGCAAATGTGAAAGAATATATAAAGATTATGTCAAAAATAATATTAAGCATGTGTCCCATGTGAAAATGAAAAGCATTTACTAGAACTTTGTGCCTCAACTCCAGGCAAGGAAGATATTGGAGGTGACACCTGTTAGGCAGCTAGTTAGTCTGAAATGGAACCTCTATGGGAAACACTATTTCAGGTATATATGTTATGTTATGTTATGTTTTTATATTAAATGCACACAACTAGTGTTGTTAGAAGTAAGTAGTATGCTTCTTCTTTTTTCACAGGCTGCTGCTCCTGTTGTATCTCCTGTATATTGTGACCTTCACAATGTGTTGTGTATATCGCCCCCTGAAGGATATTCCAGAGAACTATACAACTTCAGAGATGGACAAAACCATCCTGATCCAGAAAACTCTTGCTGTAAGTTTGAGTTACATACATGTCAAGTCAAGTCAAGTATATTTATTTATATAGCACATTTAAAAACAACCAATGGTGACCAACAACCAATGGTGCCTTGCTCTGTACAGCACGTACAGAGCAAGGCAAGAAGATACAATAAAATACAACATACAACAACAATTAAAACATAAAAGCAAACAAGCACGTGTCTCAAGACCTAGTTGAATGCCAATGAATATAAATGAGTTTTAAGACGAGACTTGAATGTATCGATGGTGATAGACGACCTAATAGCAAGGGGAAGACTATTCCACAGTCTCGGGGCAATAACCGAGAAGGCACGAGCACCCTTTGTTATCAAACGAGACTGTGGAACTGCTAATAGGAGTTGATTGGTAGATCTAAGGGGTCTGGTAGAATGATACACTGTAAGGTGATTTGAGATATACAATGGAGCAAATCCATGTAATGCTTTAAAAACAAGCAGCAGCACATGATGTGAATGCTAAACAATTGTCTTCAGTGTAGAGGGCAAAGGGCAGTCACTGTTTAAGACTAACTTAAGAACTAATGTATATGTGATTCCATCTAAATCTGATTCAATTAATTTGAGGGGTATGGCAGTACCACTAATAATTGTCTATTGATCACAATAATACTGTATTTGTTTATGTATTTATTTATTTTACTTTATCCATATACCAGGAGAGTTATATGACATATCAGGACAACATACGGCTGGCTGGGGAGATTTTAAGTGTCCTGGGTGCCATTGTCATCTTGTTACTAGAGGTATGAAACTCAATTTAAACATAAATGTACTGAAAATATACATACAGCGCTATTGCATCCAGACCCCCCTAAACTGTATACTTCCACAGATCCCTGATATACTGAGAGTGGGGGCCAAGCGCTACTTTGGCCAGACGGCCCTAGGAGGGCCCTTCCATGTCATCCTGTAAGTTATGTTCACAAATAAATTGAGATTTTAAATTGAATGCCCTTAAAATGGAGGCATGTAAAATCAACTATTATGAACTTTCAAGAATATCGTAATTTCTTTCTGTAGGGCTGGGTCTTTCCATACTGTACGTAGTGTAGCTATACACCCATAATACGTGACACAAAGCACACACAGTACATTCCATGCAGCTTTAATGTGTTGGGGAAGCATAATTGTCTGAATGGTCATGGGTTCAAGTCTCCGCTTAGGCCAGCCTGTCAGCATCCTTGAACAAAAGTCATAAACACTTATTTCTTGATAATTGTAATTGTATTCACTGTATGTCATTTTGGACAAACGCGTCTAGTCTTTATGCCAATCTGCCCTCTCTGGCTTTCCTTTAACTACCCTGGTGCATTTTCTTAATTTCATCACTAATTTGTTTTTTTCTCCATATTTTCTCGTGCTGCTGTTGTGACCAGTATCAGCTATGCGGGCCTGGTGGTCCTGCTGTTTGTGTTCAGAGTCAGTGAGCTGGAAGGAGAGGCTGTACTCATGGCCTTGTCTTTAGTCTTGGGCTGGAGCAATGTTATGTTCTTCGCCAGAGGATTTGAAATGCTCGGTCCGTACGTCATCATAATACAAAAGGTAGGATGTTGCTGGTACCCCTGGAGGTTCCAGTATTGCTTCTACTGATGCTAATATTGCTCATTATACTGTAAGTCTTTAATCATTTTAGCCTAAGGACCAGTGTAGTATTGTTTTTGTATTTATTTATTTTTGTATTTAATTTTATATTCTATGCATAATATCCACTCGGCCATAAATAACGTTTATTGGTATCTATACATTAGTGTGCGCTGATTATGGCATCGAAAACAGTTTGTTCCACATTGCCACACCTGCACACACGTTATTTGCTTCTCACAGTGTCTCATTTCCTCCTAGATTATATTTGGAGACCTGGCTAAGTTCATGTGGTTGATTTTCATTGTGCTCATTGGCTTTTCTACAGGTGAGTATTTTCTACTCTGCTTTGGCTAACAAATCTGAACATGATTGACAAAAAACAAACAGGAACAAATAATGAAAATATATAGGCTAGAATTTAACCAGTTCTCCCCCAACCCTCTTTTCAGCCATCTGGATGGTATATATGACGCAGTCACCAGATGCTATCCCGTCATACTGCTCCTTCCCCATCACGCTCTTCTCCCAGTTTGTACTGAGTTTGGGTCTCATTGACTTACCTGTGGACCACACCATAACTACACCCCCTATTGTCCATGTTCTGCACTGCGCCTTCTCTATGGTCTCCTATGTCCTTCTGCTTAACTTACTGATAGCCATGATGAGTGACACACACTGGAGGATTGCCCAGGAGAGAGATGAACTCTGGAGGACTCAAGTAATATATCTAGCAAACACACTATTCATATTCATTAAAGAGACACTCCTTGATTTCTTACATTTGCGGTTTAATCTAGTATTTAAATAATGCAATCAAGGAGTGTACTGTACCTTTAATATAGAAATGGTGGTGTCCAAATACATTGTTCTCTAGTGTGTGACGGTTGCATCTATGTGTTGTTTATTAGGTGGTAGCCACCACACTTATGCTGGAAAGGAGATTGCCTCGCTGCCTGTGGCCCAGGCTGGGGGTGTGTGGGCTCCATTACGGCCTAAGGGACTGCTGGTACCTCCGGTAAGACAGCTTTTCAGCATGACGGTCACAGATGTTCTAGTGCTGATGTACTGACACTCAACATTTACTCTACCTTTCCCAGAGTTGAGGAAAGAAGTGACGCTATTGTGCAAAAAATGCGTCGCTTCTTCAAGGCCTTATCTAAAGACAATGAAAATGTCAAAGAAAAAGAGGAGTGGCTGGTCTCAACAAAAGCAGACTCACCAAAGCTCAGGACCAAAAACAAAGGCAGGCCAAAGAACAACAAGGCTCTGATACAATATTCCAGCAGATGATTTGCAAAAGCACTTTAGGTTTAGACCCAGACCAGGAGAGCAGAGGACGACCAGGGCTAGTCTAGAATTAGATATAGTATTCTAGAATCAGAGTTAAGTGTAGAATAACCCCCCTTTCTAGAATAGTTTACATTATGCAGTGGGTTTTGTATTTCCCTTTGTTTCTTTTTGTAGTAAACGAATGGTCCATAATTATTTCCCAGGATGGGACAAACTCATCTGATAGTTTCTATAAATATTCCATGCAGTATTATGCCACATAAAATATAGTATTTTATTAGCAGTACATAAAAAGTTGTTATGTTAGTGAATGCAAAAAAAGAAAGGATTAAACTAGATAAACAGGTATGATCAAAGAAATGAAAGAGGGCCAAGTGTTTGACTGCTGGACTTGTTTTGCACGCACCTGCACTCTGGATAAGAGTGCCATCTTAAAAGGTGTTATATACAATATATTAAATGTTCAATACAGTAGAAAACAACTATTTTCTATATAAAGAAACTGAAATTATTGCCTCCTTAGCAGAGAAATGACAAAATCACACTCCCTGTGTGTTGTAATTCAAGCTCCTGTTGAATTCATAGTGGGTGTGCATGTTAATGTGTGTGTTTGTTTTTGGAAAATAAGTGCTGGTCTAAATTCCTGGTCCTCTAGTATGATATCTAGTTGCAGAAAGTCATAGATGTGCTTTAATGTCCTACATAAGTGTAAATGTGTGTATATAATGTGTTTTGTATAGAATAAAATTTAAAAACACACAACTCACTGACATTTGTATCAAGACACGATGTGATATACAGTACATTGCAGTATTGTTCAATGTACAGTATGAAAGGCATACAAAAAAGTAGGTAAAGACAAAATGAATCTACTGTATTACACAACATTGGCTTCTTAGAAACAAAGTGGTCTAAGCAGAAGATCATACAAAAGCAGAATAATTCTGAAACTTAAATTTACATACAGTAAATGCAACATTACAGGCAGAGAGCTTGACCAATATTTCAGAATGGCAATACTGGCACATCAGATATATTGCCTTATGTATATATTGAAAATAAGTCTATATCTGCATACATCTTGTAGCTAAATAGGCATATTTATGCAGTAAAAAATATTTTCCCCGAAGTTGGCTTCCCCCTTCTACATCCAAAAACGAAGAGCCAGTTTAACAATTACTTTCATGGCCGCTGACAGATGAAGTAGGTAAGAAGATCACAGTCACCTCTCTCCCAGTTCACATTAACTGAATTTCCACCATGAAGTATACCGCAATCCCCTGTATAGCTATTCGTCGACCAATAGCTGTAAGCCAGGGAAACAGACATAAGGTATGCCATCCAGGGGATAAAGTTTAGATTTTTTTTTTATATATACATTAATCGACTTATGCTCACCTAGTCCCCACCACCTCATTGTTCACCCAGGTCCATTTCTTGTCTCTGTATCTCAGTCCAATCCAGTACATCACATTCCCATTTGTAGTCAAAAAGGCCTAGAAAGAGTAACATACATCATACACAATATAATGGCCTACCTTCCTGCATGGCATGATACGATACAATTTAACACTAGAACTACCGGGATTCTATAACCTACTAAAATGGCCATACATAATTTGCATATAAATTCAATAAATATTAAGTCTAAGAATAAATGGTCTTTGACTGTTAGGATATGTAACAATAAACATCAAGACATTACCTTTTAATTCTAATGAATGGGAAAATATATTAAAACAACCATCGAAGAGCAATTGTAATTAGATACAAATTCCAATAAAAAACACATTTATTCTTCCTTAAATATTGGAATACAATAATATACATTGTATTATTGTAATGCCATTCAAGACACTCAATATATAAATATAAAAACATAAAATATAAAAACATCACCAATATGCATTTAAATGCATTGGTAAAACTACATTTTCTATTTATTTCTATCTTAAAGCTAAGATAGATTTTAGCTTGTTGCTGGGTAACGGTGATGCAGTTTCAAGAGCAGGGGAAAGTAGCAAAAAATATACTAATGTATAGGGGGTCAATATGACTGTTATGGCCAGTCTACGTAGAAATATTCAAAACTCTTGTGTTTTATAATTTTAATAAAATAACAATGTTAAAATAAAATAGACTTATTTAGGAAAAGTCAGGGTCCTATATTTACATTGGTTATATTTTAATATAGCCATTACATTTCAAAATTTGAAAACAGTCAAAATGACTGCCTCGGTAGTGTGTGTGTTAAAGCATTACTGTAGTAAACAGGAAGGAAATGCTATGTCCTCCAAATCAAACTGACCCACACACTAGCTCTTTGTGGCAGACAAAAAGGGCCACTCCAAATTCAACATCTTACACAGACATGATGTGCACTGCTGGCACAACAAGGTAGTGTGTTTGAAACCCGAGGACAACAGGAGGGTTAAATGCATTCTATAATAATACACTTGAGGAGATTAAAATAAGTTAATGATGGGTAAATATGTGCCTGGGATCCATTGCAAGTGACAACCTGAAGTCTCTTGTTACTGATGATGACCAGATCTCCTCCAATGGCTGTGCAGTAATCCCTGCTCTGCTGCCAACTCAGTCTGCTTTTGGACAGGTAGAAACAAGAGCTCTTGAAGAACAGCCAGTCCTGGCCACATTTCTGCATAGGATCTAAGTATAAGGACAGTGTAGCCAGACATGGACATGCTTTAATGGTGGAGTCAGCAATTGTAAGATAGTATACTTTGTCAAATTCAGCAAATATTTTCTCACAGTCCTAGCTGTGTGCTCGCTGAATGAATAATCCGGTGTGTCTACACATCCCTGGCTCTGCAAAGGGGAACACAAACTAGCCACACAACCCAATTCTGACCTTGGCAATGTGTGTTTAGTGTACTAGAGGGCGGGGCTTCTGAGGGAGCACCCTATGGCATTGAAGGGAGCTGTGTTTGTTTTGATACATTTTAATTGTTTGACACAATAATTCGATTCTGTCGACTATAACAACAGATTGCATACTACCAGTAGACATGGCAATCAGCTTTGCAGACAAATTAGATACAGTGTATAAAATGTGGTTTACAAAGATTGCCAAACAGTATTGACTTACACTGGGGTATTAGGTATGGACTATAAAGTGAAGTGCTTAACAAAAGGATAAAGGTATTTTACTATGTGGCGTTACAAATGTTTGTTTTAAACCTATGAGTTTCTTTTAACCATTGTGATGTCCTTCGGGTCAAAATGACCCAAATCGCTAGCTCTTTGTGGCAGATAGAAGGTGCTAAACCCAATTCTACAGCTTACACAGACATGTGATGTGCAGTGCAGCTGGCTCAACAGGTGTTACAGGAGGACAGGAGGGTTAAAAGACACCAAAAACACAAATACATAGAGAAATAGTTAAATACAAATACACTATTTTCAAAGACATCACAAGGGTTAATAAATAGTTCTTATTTTTAACTATTTCACCTGTCGTAGTCCTCTGTGTGGAGTCATCTGCTGGACTACTGTAAATCCTGGGGTCATGTTCTGGACTACTGTAAACCCCGGGGAGGGTGAAGAGGTCTGGGGGTATTGATGTTTTGGCCTCCCTAGCTGTAACTTTTAAAACTTTACAAACATCAGCCATTGTTATTCTACATTTCAATTACATTGACATGGTACATTTCTTCACCTGCCAGTTAGACTCACCTTCTGTGTGAACCTCCAATACGTCACCCATCAGAGGTTTTCCAGTCTCACATGTGTATTCCTGCACTGAGCATGTTGTGTTTCTAACTGGGAATACAAAACACAGGAGAAACAATATCCAAGAGTGTCACAGCATAACTGCTGAATACGGGCCTCATTTATCAACACAATAAACATTTTTCAAGAAAAGTATATATATATATATATATAAAATAGAGACAGCAATGAGTGGACAGAAGATGACTCACATCAGGGGTGTCAATGTGAACCTGGGACAGGATTGTGGTCTGGGTGTTTAAATCCCAACCAGAAAGTAATAGGTTTGAGCTTTGGAGTTGTTTTGGACTACTTGTAGTCTGTAAATACCTTGAAGCAAGTTGCCTAACTCCTATCTTCTACTTGTCATTGTAAGATGCTTTGATTAAAACATTTTCACTACACCCTATTTCACTACAAATCAAGGAAACACTTAAAGGTACAGTATCTGCGAATTAAGACACGCTATAGCCTACTGCTTAGATCTTGAAGTAACTGGATATGTTGCAGTGTTTCTATTAATACAGATGTGCTTAACCCTCATGACGTCCTTAAAAATATAGTATTTGTCCACTCGGCAGCGCTATCTGATTGTGTATGTTTTTGAATTGGCATTGCTTTGTGTATTTATTTGTGGTGTTGTTTTGTGCCTTTGAATCCTCCTGTTGTCCTCGGGTTTCAAACTCACACCTTGTTGTGCGAGCAGTGCACATCATATGTCTGTGTAAGCTGTAGAATTACGATCAGCGCCTTCCATCTGGCACAAAGCACTAGTGTTTTGGGTCATTTTGACCCAGAGGACATCACAAGGGTCAAGTATACTCACTTTTCACACACAGGACAATGATGATCAGCAGTAAAACCAGGCAGACGCTGAGGAACACACACGCAGCACAGTACATTTGCACATTCCACTGGATCCATTTACCTAGTATTGCAAGAGATCAGCAGGGATCATGTTACTATTTAGCCTTCAAACACTACATCCTATAAACCTGGACGATTCTTTATTTTCACAGATTGGCTTGATTGATTTTAAGGGTTCACTCCTCAATTGTGTTATTTTAACCTAATAACCTCTGCTTCAGCTCACTATATACACAGTATGATACAAACTAGACAACCATTAGAGAATGTGTAGTCTGTAAGGAGAGGAGTATGGGGTAGAGAATCAGCGCTTAGGAAGTGTACTGTACATGCACTCAGTTTAAAAAATAATTGTTTTTATTGTAATGCACATTTCAACCAGAATGAAGTACAAATCCAGGCACATATAGTGCAGTGTCCCACTAAGTAGGCTACTTAACTAAATTTACTGCATCTGATCTGGTGATTTTGTGCTGACACGATGACTACGGATATAAAAGGGAGATCACACCTCTTCCTGTGTAACTGTGTCTGCATGGACTAATCTGTTTTGTTGTGACTTCTCATTTCTAAATCTGAAATGCCTTATGCTGTTGCTTCCGATCAATACAATCCAAACTAAACAAAAAAATAATAATATTGTTGCTGTTAGATTGTATTAGGCACTGATCTGTTTATAGCTGAAGTACATGGTATTATTCGAAGAATAAAATAAAGTTCTAGTGACTAGTCATGGTTTTAATATAATGCTTTTGGATAACTGTGGCCCTTGCAGCTATTGGCAAATGTACCATGTCAGTCACTTTTGATAAGTGTCTGCTAAATAGTAAAAACAAGTGTTATATGCATACTATGCTGACAACAGTAACCATATTAATGTAAATATTTCGTGATTTAACTTACTGGAAATTTACAGTCTCATGTAATGTCTAAATTGTCAGAAAGCACTTATTCATCCCCTTTCATCTTTAGTTTTGGTATTGATGGGAAATATATGAACAAAAAGCAGAAGTAAGCATGTTGCACCCCAGCTACCACAACATTAATTCATGAAATCTGGTGGTGTAATGCTGTTCTTCCACGTATTCAAGTCGGTTTAAATTATTTTGAGCAAACAATAGCCTATAGGGTAATAGAATGGCAGTAATGTGCAAGTAAATTGTTAGAAACTTTATTTTTAATGTTACCTACCTTAGTACAGTGCGTCACATTTATATAAGAAGCACGTGCCTGTATTCAGCTGCATACACTTATGATGTACCTTTATTTTGTTTAGGCCTTAACGAGATAGCCTCCTCATAGATGTCTTCAGAAGCACCTTTCAGTTTGGTGTAGACCTCTGATTCTATGTTCTCTGAAGTCGGACAAACTTAAAGACAGAGACACATGTAAGCTCTCTTTCATTTTAATGTCACGGGTCATGGGGCAAGTGCAGCTAAAATACAAGAATGAACTCGACAAATGATAATGAAACTAAAGCAAACGCATACAAAACTAACCCGTGAACTGTTGCTGACTGCGCCAAGACACATCAACAAAAGGAAACAACGCAAGCAAAAACCCACAACCAACTCCTAAACAGCCCCAGCCCTAAATATTCCACAAATCCCCCAATGTTCAATCACACTCAGGTGTAGGTGCGCTGTGATTTCTGTGCGTGTCCGGGACGGCACACACGGTGTGGCACAGCATTACACGTAAGTTGCAGCATACAGTGCCATACATTTGCGCAATGAAAAATTGTATGATAGGCCTACTTTGCTACATACAGTACGTAACACCAAACACAGAATAACACACACACACACACATATATATATATATATATATATATATATATATATATATACACTAATATATGTATTTACACTATACCTTCATATTGATTCTCTGGCATTCGGCAGGAATTTGACTCTGAATACTTCTTTTCTGTAATCTTCAGGTCAGTGTCACCTATCTCCATGTTTTTTTCTGTCTAGGACTTTGTTTGTTTGTTTAGGTATTTTTTGTTACATTTGTAAATGCTAGACAGTGTGTCCAGTGAGTGTATACTATTCAGTATGAAGATCAGAACACTTCCCCTTGAAGATGTTTTCTTTGAATTAGTCCTTCCCTTCAAGCAAAAGATGTGTGCTTTCATCATACTGACTGGTTTGTCTGGTTTGTCTGGTTTGTCATATAGCCTATAAGAAAATTAAACTAGTTACACAATAAAGTGTGACTATATTCTTTTGTAATGTACACGTACAAAATATTAAGTTTGATCAATGACAAGCAGTGAGCTAAAATGATAATCCAGAAATGCATTTATTTGTAAATAAAATGTTTAGTTTATTACTGCTATTTATTTAAAGAAAATATTTTTCACTAAATGCGTAACAATTTTCTCCAGGTCATTTGAACACATGAATAGATGGGTGACAGATAAAATAGCATTATCTCATTACGGTATTGGCTCACCACAGGCAACCAGAACAGCTTCAATAAATCTTGGCAAATATTCTACGAGCCATGGAACTGGTTCCCCAAAGCATAACAGAGCTTGCAGATATCCTTGCTGTAGTGGTCTCTTGCTGTATGCCACACCATGCTTACTTGATTATATCACCTTTTTCCACAACATTTCTATTTTTTGGCATTTTTACTTTGTAATGAGGGGTTTAAACACTACTATAATATCCCTCTCTGTGTATTTCCTGATGGACTGTTCTTGCTGACATAGTTGGATCATGTCCTAGAATTGACATTCTTTATTTATTCAATTCCCCACTAATGTATTACAGTCATCAAATGTGCACTTTCAACAAAACTTTCCTGATCTAAATGCAGATGTCACTTATGTCAGCTGTTCCTATTGATAAACGAAAAAGTGTAGCAGTCTTTGTGACCGAAACATGCCATCAGCGTCCCAATAATAAACCGTCTTTAAAAAGCCTCTTAGGTCTTTGCCTCTTGCCATATTGATCCAACATTCAGCTGCTCAGAATTTTTATGCATCCACAGAGAATGAATGAATGGAAATTGCTTAATGCAGTAGACTAGACACATGGAAGCAAGTGCATTTGTTATGTTCTGTCTGTACAAGGACTTTGAAACCTTGGCAGTTTTGCCTATCTAGATTCCATCAATTAACAAACTTCACCAAGGACAGTAATCAGTTACTGTACCAGAATCCACAGTCTAGACTCCGTAGTTTGTAATGTTAAAGGAACTAAAATAGCACTGAACTGTAGTTCAGTGCTAAAGTAGAGTGAAGTGCTATACAAATATATTCAAGTCAGCAACATTTTATTAGCACAGGCAAGTACAATAATACAAGGAATACAATGCAAATCTTTAATGAAAATATAACAAACAAATTTAGAAAATAGTTGCGAAAACATATTAGACAATACACTGGCACCTGCTGGAATTGATGCAGCTCTTGTTATTAAGCTAATGTTAACCCTATGGGTATAGATGCCTAACTCCTCTTACACTACAGTATGTAGCTAAAAACAGTGCAAATTCAAACCTATTTCAAAGTGCTGTAGGTAAGATTTTAGAGCTACACATTTTGTGTAATTTATTAGAAATGTTATACTCATCAGGTATCTCAGTTAGCTATTCAATGAGACTATCTCCTCTGGTTGATAGTCCCCAACTCAATAAGTACATTTAGATTTTTGCCAGTGATCCAAATATTTCAATCGTGGCCTCTTTTCTCTGATTGGTCCATTGAATATATGTTGTCCATCTAATCACATTAATGCATGCACAGCTACAACAGGGTTGTCACCGGCACTTCGTAATAAGAGACCAATGGGCTCCAGAGGGAGGGAGCAAAGGAAGAGGTTGGTTTTTGATTAAAAAAAAATCTTACTCCCTCTTTTGTTCCGTTATTAGCCAGCTTTCACTGGAACTCTCCTACCTACAGCAGCTTTAAGCTAATATACAGCATATGCATGTTTATGTATACAGTGCTGTCCTTTTTCATTCATAGTAACAACAGATGATTACAAAAAACAATAAAACACAACTGCCAAATATATATTTTGTTTCTCTGCCTACAAGCTTATTTCATCTTCAATTGCATAAACAACTTGCAGTTTACTGAGAGAAAGCAAAATATGTGAAAAACGCATGTTAGGCGTGAAGCCCAGCGGCAACAAGCTGAGCATCTACTGTCACTGAACGCTCACAGATGAAGTAGGTGAGGGAAGTGCAGTCCTCTTTCTTCCAGTTCTTGTCAGCAGGCACTCCACCCTGAAGTACGCCACACCCCCCTTCATTGCCATTATCCAACCAAAAACTGTCAACCAGGGAGAAAGGAAATGTACATGCATATGCCATCCAGAGGTAGAGAGAATATGAAGTTCTTTACGTTCTCTTCTCTTTACGTATGGAAAGAAAAAAATGATGTTGCTTTTATCTCACCTCTGTGTCACGTCATTCTTGTTCAACCAGGTCCATGCACCATTTATGTTTTGCAGCCCAATCCAGTACATCACCTGCCCTTTTGTAGTCAGAAAATCCTAATAGAAAAAGTAACATAAACTACATTACCAGCCTTCTTAACTACCAAAGTACTATAGCAACAGCCTATGTAGACACGACAGAGGACAGTGATGTGACAACCTGAAGTTTCTTGTTACTGATTACAGCCAGATCTCCTTTACTGCCTGTGCAGTTGGCCCTACTCTGCACCCAAGTCAGTCTGCTTCTGGACAGGTAGAAACAAGAGTCGCCGAAGTGTATCCAGCCGTCTGCACAGGGTCCCTGGCAGTCATTGTCTATAAAGTTAAAATAAACAAATATAATAAATACAATAGATAAGGACTAGATACTACAC
The DNA here is from genome assembly GCA_027564795.1 of Aphredoderus sayanus. NCBI lineage: Eukaryota > Metazoa > Chordata > Actinopteri > Percopsiformes > Aphredoderidae > Aphredoderus > Aphredoderus sayanus. Next base: position 12,974 of record JAODUG010054298.1, read on the forward strand.
ATTAATTTGAACTATGTACAGTATCTTATCAGTAGTATCAATATTCTGTTCATTTATTTAAAAAACTATCTGCTGTGTTTAAATGCCCTGTTTTGTGCAGGGTATTTCTACAGTACATTAATGTGCATAGCCGAATTGCTGAGTGGAATAAATATTTGGCTATTCCAGTTAAAGGAGCACATTTTAGCAATATTTTATATCCAATGATACTTCTAGAATCTCCACACGTTGTTTCTACAATATAGCATAGTAGCTAGCTAGTCTTGTGCTCACCTTTATTTTTTATCAGCATTATTCCATCCCCTCCGTTTTGCTCCCGAGTCCAGTTGTTTAGCTGGTCTGGGCAGTCTTTCTTACCAACTAGGAGCATACTATACAATTAGTCACCGTAATATTTCTATGTCTATAAATGCTGCTGTTATTTCTGAAGCAGGCTGCACTCACGTTTCATGCAGAGGAAAATCACAATCAGCAGTAAAATCAGGATGATGAGGCCGAGGAACATGCACACAGCGCGGTACATGCGCATGTTGCCCTGGGTGTTTTTGCCTTGTGTAGGAAGAGATCAGAAGGGATAATGACATGTTGTTCTTTAGCCTGCAATCACTACATCGTCAGATTCATCACAGCAAATAAAACACAACGACCTACCTTGCTGTCCATTTAGTTCAACTGCTAATTTGGATTTAGATGATAGTGTGCTACTGGCCTCATCTGAGTACTTTTTATCCTGATCATTGCGGCAGAATTTGATGTACATGACTTCCAAGCGTTTCCAAGACAAAAACAAGTTGTTTACCCCGTCTGGCTCCTTCTTCCTGTGTATCTGGAAGAATGTGGAGTGGGCACGCCTACTGCCCGGTTGCTTAGCGACGTGCCATTAATTTCTAAATTATTCATGGAGCCTTGACCTTCAATTCTTAAAATGAAATGTATCTAGGACCAGATACATTTCTAAGCCTATGTATTGAAAGTGCCTTGAAAGATAGAAAACAATTTAGCCTACTCAAAATAACAGATGCAGATACTATGTTGTCTGAAGGACACTAAAGTAAAATGTTTACAATGAACAACTGGTAGATTGCTACTGACCAAGGTCATGGGCAGATCATTCTACTCTACTGTATGCGGTTTACTGAAATGTAACAAGCTGAACTAAAACTCCAAGTCATCATATTGATGCTGGATCACATTAGCATACTTAACTATTCTATCCTATAAACCTTAGTTTAACACCGATACGATTTCCATCATTACAATTATCCTATTGATGTTGAAGATGATAGAAACCAAGACTTTACTTCTCCTTTAATTAACTTTTATATTCATTTCTGAGAACCCTTTATTGAGTCTTTATTATTCTTGTATTATTTGTGCCTTTACAACAGGAGAGAAATTTAAAAACTCACTCTATGGGTGGCAAATGCCTTTTACTTACTATCTTAATCTGCAAATGAAAGCAGTGCCAAAGCTCACCCTGTCTTGCTTTTGCATGTGATCAATGTTCAGCCAATGTTCAGCCTAACCCATTACAAATTACTTTTGTAAGGGGTATAATGGGTAACGCCATATGTGGTAATTATTTAATACATTAAGTACTACATTAAGTACACTAATATACTAATATTTGTATTTTAGACAGTTTACATTCAAATGTACAATCATCAAAATGGCCCAAAGAGAAGGTTGTGTATATTATTGTTAAAAGTAGTGGACACCAAAATGTACTCCTTGGCCTTTGGTTCTGTTGATTATCAAACGGTGGTTTGTTTCAACGTCTGTTAATTGTGAATTATGAGGTTCTCAAGCTATGCTTAAGTTATATGAAATGTGACATGATATCTGTCACATTTTGAAGAAACAATCAAGCTGCACTATGACCTAAAGTCCCGTACATGAGGTACCTTCTGTCTGTTTAGGTCGGTTCTTTAAATTGGTAGCGTCTTCATAGATGTCCTCAGATGGAACATTCAGTTTGGAGTAGACTGAGGACTCTATTTCCTCTAAAGTCAGAAAAACATAGACAAAGTAGACAAACAGACATTTTAAAACAAATGTGATATCCTTTCAGAAAAAAGTGAATTAAAGGATTATTATTTTGTTTGTATATTTATTATTGATTATTGATTGATTGACTGGCTTTTCCTGATATTTTCTGACAGAGTAAGTGAAAATAAATGTATTTGTGTGTGTGTGTGTGTGTGTGTATA
>JAODUG010054309.1:0-15182 GCA_027564795.1 Aphredoderus sayanus
TTAGCTAGTATATTACCCTCACGCACGCCCTCTTCAGTAAGGCAGAGGCATTGGCTGCCTCCAATCCTGATTTTTCGCTGCGGCCTTATGTCAGATCAGCAAGACTAATGTTATGCACATACATGACCTAGACTATGGAATGTTAGGACATATAATAAAAGTGTGTACAAACATTACATTGCGTTAATCCATTAACGCGTTAACGTGCCCAGCTCTAATAAGTTTATAAGCATTTCAGTTGGGTAAACTTGCTCGAAAACACTTTTCTCCCGTTCCTGTACTGTACCAGTTCTTGAGTTTTATAGGCTACTATATTTCTAGTGTTGGCGGCTTGCAGTGGTTTGAGCCTAAGAGACCGGTAGCAACACTAAACCTAATTCTACACCTTACACAGACATTTGATGTGCACTGCTGGCACAGCATGGTACTGTGTTTGAAATAATGTAAATCAAAATGTATTTTCTATTTATTAAACCCATACCATACCGTCATTACCTGAATAAAGCACTTCTAGTGGCTAGAATAGCACCACACCAGCCCCCAAATTGCCTTGGTGGAAATGGGGGAACCTGTGTATTCATCAACAAGTTTCTCCACTCTCCACAAAATCACTGCTAACATTTGCAAGGTAGCCTACTCCCCCGTATTTATCGTCATATCTGGAATATTTGTTACAATACAATATATAAACGACATCAACTTGACATTACATAAGTTACTTGAATCAAAACTTAAAATCAGTTACCCACACAAAAACAATACAAATATGACCTTTATTTTTCACAATTTTTAGGGAAAAGACTTCAAAAGGATAACATCTGAGTAATCTGGGTGACTAAAAGAACAAGATGCCAACATCTAAACTTGTTCATATAAATACATTCTCATTCACAAAAAGCTTAATCTATGCCTTGCAAAGGGTATACCTATTAGGCCATCTCATAAAATTTAACTTGTTGCTCACAGGAAAAACTCATACAAGTTGGCACCATCATTACCATCATCTAGAAATGGATTGGAGAACATTCAGAATAAAGAGCTGTCAGTCAGGGCTGAGGCATGTCCAGGTATAGGTCAAATATCTCTTCAAGTCAGGGGGTTAGGGGCACATTAAAACATGTACCATGGAGGTGTCCCAACTCTCAGGTGACACAAACTGTCCCGGGACATGTGCTGTAGAATCCAGCCACCGTTGTCTCTCCCCTCTCAAAACAAAAAAGAAAAAAAGAGCATGGACAATCCCATCTGGGCTGAACCAATCTTGGTCCCAGACATACCTAGAGACCAAGCACACAATGAAGGTGCCTCCAGATTATGTTGGGGAAAGTTGTTGTGGATCTAAGGAATGCTGATAATGGGCTTTATGCAGAAGTGGGACAGCTGCAGCTTTATGTAATTAGGTCACATTTAAAATATTTCTGCAAGAGCAAATCATTTCATATACACAAATTCAAAAAGTAATTGGGGCTGCCAACTTGCAGGGAAAGATTAATTGGGTTTAAAGAGGAACTTAAGAGCAGGTTGCAGCCATGTCTGAACAAACATATCATTGTAGATCCATTACATCAATTGTTTCATTTAATAAATCATTTTCTGTTTAAAAAGCATCACTATGTGAGGCATCGCCAAGACTCGTGTTCCAGTGAGAGCTTTCTTCTCCACAGGCTGTTGTGGGACCTGGGCCAGTCAGGCTCCTGGTGGCAGACAGGCAGTGTTTCTCTGCCAAGCAAGATGCCTGGAACCACAGGAACACAGACAGACAGCCTCCTTCACTCACGCACACACCTCCCAACACATCCGGGCCATGACAGGCCTGGAAGTGTCACGCCAGCCACACACCATGAGCTGTTATAGTTCAGTTGTGTGTCTGAGAAGTTTGCCAACTCTCCCAGACACATTGGCAGGCAAAACAACCAGTCTCATTTCCCCATTCGAAAAAGCTGATTGGCTGGTGAAATGAACAAGAGTGGTTGTCAAAAGAAAAGAAGAACCTGTGGTCCAGTCTTCATATTAGGTGGATGTGAGTACTGACCGCGCTAGTCCTGTGCTCCTGGGGCTCAGTTGAGCTGGATGGGGAGATCCTCCCCATACTTGCGGAGGAACTTGCTGTGGTTGTGGTCCACGGACCAGAGCGGGGGCAGGTGTCGGGGCTGCATGGAGGTGAGGAAGTGCTGCCTCCAGCGGCGCTCCAGCTCCATCAGCCCCCGCAGGCCGCGCTCTGCGTGCGCACGCACCACCTTCAGCCCGTGGGGAAGGTAGGCCTCGTTGAAGATCCTGCAGGAGGAAGGTGGGGAGCAGGGGTGCTCAACTGGGACCCAGCGTTTTGGTCAGAGCCACATACTACTGCTGCTTTCCCACTGCATGGTACCAGCTCCATTCTAAAAGGCCTCAGCTCAACTTTTCCATTGCATAGTAACAGCTCAACTGCCCGCTTCAGATAGTAAAATCTTGGTATTGCCTCAGCTTGCTTGGAACCTTGACAGAGCAGGTACGAAAAAAAATAAAAGTACTATTCCAACTTTTGCGCAACGGAAAAGCAAAAAAGCAGAGGTGAGTTGAGCTGAGCTGGTACTATGCAGTGGAAAAGCTCCATAAACAAATAAACTAGGAATGAAAGACAGTGGTCAGAATCCATTGTTCCAGGCTTAAGCAAGGTATGCGTTTGGAGAACACAGATCAATCAGCTTCCTATGAGAACTACTGGCACTTTATCTTCTAACACAACAGTGGGCATTTGTGTAGAAATGCCATAAGGGATGATATCCATTACATACATTTTTTATGCATGTGGGACAGACGTGTTTAATACACAGCCCTATTAATGACTATTGCATTCAAATACTCTACAGTGTTATACGACAGCATCAATCAGTATTGCAGAGTATTCATTTATCACAGATTAATTACTGGTCAGCTCTCTAAACAACAAGACAACAGCTGTTCTCCAGGTTCCAACAGACAGCCCAAGTACTGTAGGCAGCATATAGGTATGTCCCTTCTAATACTACTTGTTTTTGGCCCATTCCGATTCATTCACACTGTAATTTAACCCATTGCCTTCTGAGGTGTCTGTCTAGTAAAGGACTTTCATCAGCTGCAGGATAGTCTAGTGGCCTGGATGTTCCATTCCCTGACTGGGAAGGTTGTGATTCCAGCTCTGTGTTGGCCTACCTGGAAGCATTCTTGATCAATACGCCTACCTGCTCTTTTAATGTCATGATGTATAATATCATGAAGACTTTCTCGGTTAAAAAAAGTTAGCATCATTTTAAAAAGCATACGCTAAATTACCTAGTGTTCTATGCACTGGAATTCAGCCAAGCTGTAACCCATGTTAGTGAACATAAAGAGGAAGTACCTGGTCTCCAGGCTGACTGCGTGCTGCAGGTTCTCTGAGCTCAGCTCCTGGTCCTCGGCCATGTGGAGGAAGGTCCTGATGACGGCCTGCAGCTCGTGCCGCCGCGGCTCCGGCAGGCTGTCTGCCGACGTGAGCAGCGCCCGCGAGGCCGAGCGCACCCGCCGCCGCTCCGGGTCCTCCAGGAGGCGCACGCCCTCCTCGCAGCCCTGCGGGGCGGCAAACTGGTCCGCCAGCTGCTGCTTGAGGAGGCCGTCATGGTAGTTGGAGGCGGCGTGGCACGCCGTGCACAGCAGCAGCACGTCGTGGGAGTTGTGATCCTTCATCTCCGCAGGGAAGTGGCGCCGGTACTCGTGGGGAACGATGTTCTTCCTGCGGGAGGCCAGTTGGTGCCATGGACACATGCTGTCACGCCCTACTTAGCTTCTCATGCACACCTCACTGTGAACCCTCCCGCTGTCGGAGCGCTGCAAACGCACTACCATGTAGCGCCATGGTAGTGTGTTGGGTCAGTTTGACCCAGAGGACAGCGGGAGGGTTTAAATGACAAACATGAAGCTGCATAGGACAATGTTTATGATAAAACACTGATAAAAGAAGCATAACCTGACACCTTTTGCCCATATAACAAGGTCTCTGTAGTGGAATGCATACTTAATCAGTAGACACAACTAGATGCATTAGTGGAGAGTTACAATGGAAACATGAGACCTTTTGGGACTGCTCTTTCCCTGCCATGTGCTGGTGGTACACAGTGAGTATAGGAGCACAAAAGGAGAGCTCAAGAGCTGTATGCCACTACAGGATGGCTGCCAATTTGTCACATTAATAGGATAATGTGCTGCTTCATATATCACACACAGAATATTTTATTACAGTCCATTATTAAGTAGCATATATCTATTGTGGATGAATGAATAAACAGAGCTGGTCATACCTAATGTAAGAGTCAGCCTTGCCACACACCACACAGAGGTTCTCCTTTGCTGTGAGATAGTAGTCCTGTTCTGAGTCTGGCCGCCCAGACGGTTCAAACAGCAGCCTCACAATGAAAGGCTCCTCACTCTCCAGCTCTAGGTGAGATCACACAGTGGGACAATGAGAAGTGAAGCATACAGCCCGCAGACACAGCATGACGCCTTGACAGGTTACCTCCTATCTTTTTGTTCAGGTACCACTTGGCTTTCTTCTTGTCACAGGTGCACAGGGGCTGGCCGTCGGGAGCATACAGGAAACAGTTGTCATAGAGAGGGGACTTTCTGCAACGAGACAAAGACAAAATCTCATCCAACCAACAACTTGCTTTAGGCCATGTCTCTTGCACGCTGAAGAAATCATAAGAACACATTTGGCAATGCAGAGTAACCTGTTCTCTCTCTTTCTGTATCTAGAGATCTGGATATTTATATAGATATATCCATCTCCATTTTCTTTTAACCCTCCTGTTATCCTCCAGTTTCAAACGCACTACCGTCTTATGCCACCAGATGGCACCACACCCTTTAGTGTCAGTATGTATGTGTTTTTTGTGCCTTTTAACCCTCTTGTGCCAGCAGTCCACATCATGGGTGGGTGGGTGTGTAAGCTGTAGAATTAGGATTGGTGCCTACTATCTGCTACAAAGTAGTGCGTTGGGTCAGTTTGACCCAGAGGACAAAAGGAGGGTTAGAGCAATTTTACACACTATAATTTCTGAATGCTAAAGTTACTGATGAAGTAATCAGACACGGTGATAATAGATTTATCAGCTGCAGTGTGTCCTGCCTGACCTAGCAGAGTAGCCCACGCCCAGAGGTTTCCTCTTGCTGTTCTTGCGCGGGTCTGGGACTTGCTGGTCTCCAGACTCGGGGCTGTCACAGCTGGCCTGCTTCCTGGGCCTCCTCCTCCTCTCCCGGTCGGCAGCATCCCCGTCGCCCTCCCCCCCCGCCCGGCCCTTGAAAGGCACGTCCACCAGGCCTTGGCAGCGCGTGGCCAGCTGGGCGTACGTGCGGCCTGAGCAGGCAGGCCGGGCCTCTGGGTTGAGGTCCAGCAGGTGGAAGAAGAGAGCAATGGAGACCTGGGCGTCTCTGGCAGCGTAGCTCATCTGCACGCACACACACACACACACACACACACACAGAGGAACATTTAGTGGTCAGGTTGGGCTTTATGACATCACAATGGATTACATGGAGTCATTATAGAGACAGCTGCTGGAACAGCCCTAGACTAACTTTATTTATAATATTAAGCAATTAAAATTAAAATAAAATAAAAACTGATCTACATGAATGAACAAAGGTAAGTTGTTTAGAGAGTGTGAGGAATTAACTGGGTACTTGAGTGACATCTAGAGGGGGTCGTGGCTATGACAGTCTAATGTCCTAGACCATCTCTGTACAAACAGTAAACAGCCCTGACAAGCAGAAGAACATTGCACTTGGTAAAGCGTGTATGACCTGCTCTTGAGATAGCTGGTCAGCCTCCCAGTCACTACAGCGCAGCTCCAGGGACTTGTCTAGAGACACACTCAACACATCTGCTGCCAGGGACTGCAGGCTAAGGCCATTATTTAATAAGACGTGTCTGGAAAAGGACAATGGTAATACAAGGGGAAAATGAAAAGCAGGTAAAAATTATGACATCGTTCGTAAGTCAGCGGAATGGTACCAGCGTACCTCTGCCTCAAGGCCAGATAGCGCAGGTCCACTGTGCATGCCAGCGACAGGCCGTAGTCGCGGGACAAACGCTTGCCGTCCTCATAGCAGCCGACCCCTACTTTGAGAACGCGGTGGTCCTGGAGGACCTGCGTCAAGCTGAGGGGGAAGGGCTGCTCCCCGCCGCGAAACGACAGTAGCCTCACCAGGACACACAAGCCGGAGTAGGACGCCATCTGCAGCAGGGAGACGGCAGACGTCTTGCCCTTCATGTTCACCTGGAGGGGGAAGACACATAGGGGAGTCACCTGGACTCACCTGCTTCACAGGACGGCACTAAGGGAGACGGCATGTAAATAGTTAACGATACACGCACTGTTTCCCGCTACAATTAGAACAGTGTGTTCACGTCACTACCTCCAGCTCCACACTAGACAACAGTTACGTCTGCTAGTACTAAGCCTGCCCACAATTCAATGGTTTCAAACGGTTTTACATTTTGCTACATTTAAACGGGACAATTTTACATACAATTAACTGGGCATTAAATACAAATTCCAGTCAGTTATTGCAATATTTATACAGGTAAATAATTTCCAAATGTAAAATATGAGCAGACTGCTAAAATCTCAGCAAAGAGGACCACATCACTAAAACATAATAGGAGCATTCACATATTTGTAAACATGCAGAAGTGTTTCTTACGCCCTTGTTCTTTACCCATTCACAGTCCAGCCCCAGCACAGGGAAGACTGAAAGCTCTTTCTGCAGCAAGGGCCACAGCTGCTCCCATTCCTCTTCAGAGTTGATCGTCACTGGGGTCACTCTCAGCAGTTGTTCTGGAGTGGGGATTTCCACAAGAGGTGGTAGTTGTGTGTCCTGACTCTGCACAGCCTCACATTCTGGGGCCACATGATTTGACAATTGTCCTGGTTGGTGCTCTGTAGATGTGAGCTCCTGTTCCACAGGACACAGAGGCTCCACAGGATCTACTGCTTTCTGAATGGAAGGCAGCTGCTTCCTCTTACGGTAGACTTGCCATAAGAGCAGCCCTCCTAAGGTGGCCCCCATTACTGTTAGGACAGTAGACAGGCGACCTCGAGGAGACATGTTGACTTGTGTTGGGCTTGGCTTGTGATGGCTGTGGAAGTGCAAACCTAGGGTTGAAACGTTCAGAAGCCATGAAACCCATCATCAACGTTACACATGTAAGGTAGAGCTTTCTACTAATGTAACAGCATTACCTTTCCTACATCAGTGGTAGCCCTTGTAAACCCAGCTTTGCATCTCTGCTATGGACAGGCTCTGCATGCTTCTGGGACACGGACTGTGTGTGATCATGTCAGTAAATTGATAACTATGTATCAATAAACAACAGTTTCAGGAAAATGCTGTAGCTGAAATCATTTTAAGAGGTGTTTTGATCAGCAGTACAGTACTATCGCACATTCTCAAGGAACTCCCACAACGACACCAATGTACAGATAGCTGTCTAACAACATAATTAAAGTTATCTTATCCTACGTAACTAATAGGCCATGTTATCAATTGGTCTCAATCAAACCCAATTTGTCTAGCTTGCTAGCGACGGGTAGTTAACGGTAGCTGCTAAACCTTGGGCATGAGATAATATTTAAAAAAAAACAAATAACAAAAATGCAATGCCCCCTATGTTAAGGACTATTAATTCCTCACGTCAGTCAAGCATCATATTTTCTTCTGAATGTGTACAAACTTAATTAAAGAAACTCAGGTAAGCTAGCTGCTCCTGTACAGTACACAAAACATGTAGCCCAGGTGTTATGCCAAAAGTGTTTCCCCAACAGAGATGATTAATTTGTCTAGTGTGGTTACCGTATACATCCCAGTCATGTACTTATAGGTATGCCATTTTAGCATTGCAGTGTAACGTGCTCTAGTGCCATATTTACCTTTTGGTTGTTCGACTTAACTTGCACTTTCAGTCCCTAGCAGCGTTTGTTGACTATGGGGGTATTACGTTACAGTAGTACTGTACAGTAAGTCACTACTGAGTAGTACCGTTATGCTAAGGCTCGTTTGGGGAAAATGTCACGAACAGGGGAAGAGAGTAAAAAGCAGTTACTTTGCTAACAAGTACCAAAGTAGACAGCGTTTGCTGCAGTACTACAGCAAAAGTAGACAAATTACCAAATTTGGCGAGGGCAACCACTTTGGCACCACATCGGTAAACTCACGCAGCAAGCAGAGCTTTGCAGCGTCGAATGTCAAGCATTTAGCGACACTGTAATAGGTCATTCATCATTTACAACTAGTACGGATTGTTTCAACGAGAAGGGACTATTACCTTTACGTTGCCCACCAACAACCGCTGAACGCCGAATACATGCACACTTGTTTGCTAGATATATTTTCTTCTACGTTATATTTATAATAAGGCTGCAGGAACGCTGTTGTCCGGGTAGCGCCACTTGTGGTGTGGCTGAGGAACGTTCAAGATGGTGTAACGTTTACTTGAATGAACTATTGAACTATGAAGGTGAACGGCAGTGGACTGAACGCCAGGTTACAAAACGGGGAGGAGTTGGGGATGTGAGTTGAACAACAGTCACATGGCTAACAACAACAAAGAGATCGTTTGTTGTGTTTCAGCTGTACAGATGCACAAGATGATGTAGACCACCTTTGTCGGTGCACAGTGCACTAAACCTGTTCCAATTGACAGGTCCAACATATTTAGATTTTCAAATGAATGGCCCTCATATCAGAATGAGACGGGATACATTTAAAATGTGTTGGAATAGAATGTTAATGAAAGCGGCATTTGGTACTTGTAGATGTGTTTTTGGCCGATAACTACCTCCTAGTCCTAAATAATGTGTTCGCAAAAGTTCGTCATGAACTCAAAGCAAAAAATAAATAAATAAAATTGTTTTTGCAAACATAAAGCCTTTTTTATTAAGTTTGTCTCTGTTCTAAGTCTTTCCCAGAATCCAAATTAACCAAGTGTTAATTAGTAATAGTTAATAATTATAATTAATTATAATTAATTAATTATAATAATTAATATTTTTACCAATCATTATCAAATGAAACGTATAAATATGACAAAAACACAATATTTCCTCTACCCCCCCATCAATTTATTCATTCTTTTATCTTCAGTATTTCTGGAAAGAAATTGAATAAAGGCATGAAATAATTACAAAATGAAAAAAAAAAGAGAAATATAATAGATCATATTCACAGGGTTGATTAAGAAAACAGAACATTTAACAGAGAGGAACCAGACAGAGCAAACCAAACTGATACAGCTCCCTGTTCTTTTCTGCTGCAAACAAAAACAAAATTGACAAATCATAATGTTTAGATTTTAGTGGCAGTCTGGGCAGTTTCATAGCTCCTACAGCACTACAACTAACCTACCCAAAACCAGTCATTAGCAGTTCATCATTCCCTGTGAGGTAAAATAATCTACTTTAGTGCTTGTGCAAAATCAAATATTAGAACTCAGCTATTTAAAAACAAAAAACAATAAAAGGCAGATTAACGGAAGAGGACACTACCCCTTGTGCTAAAATAAAATAAATGATTAAAAAAATAAAAATCAGTAAAATATTAGGTACTGATTAGTACTAAACTATTAAAAAAAACATCTTATAGAGCACTGGAAAAATAACCAGGTAGTTAGGGGACAACCACCACCATTTGCTGGGTCCACACTGATTGTTGCTGCAATGACACCCTATTTACAGTGAGATCCTGCACATCCAGTCACGTGATGTACAAACTGCAATAAACATAAAAATAAAAAATAAAAAAGTAAAGCAGTCCCCTCACACAATCTCTTTTTACATCACATTAAAATTATGAGCTGTGTGTACAGTATAGATTCTTTAGATATATATTTATGTATAATATATACTGTAATTTCTTGTATACACGCACATCCACTCATCGTAGCTAGCCTGTGCCTTTGGCATAGATTACTTACAAGTCTTCTGTTAGATTCCAAAGCTATTTAAAATATACTTGATGCATAAAAATAAAGATTTTGGCATTCTCTCACATCTTCTGATTGTGAAGTTATTAATGAGAACCTCTCGTCTGGAAGCTCAGTTCTCTCAGTGCTGCAGTCGGTCTGTTGCCAAGTGGGATAGAGTCTCGTCTCCTGCCAACAGGGGGCGCTAGGAGCTGAGCTGCGTCTCTCGAGAATGGTTGGGGCAGAGAGGGGCACAGGGTATGCCTCCCCCTTGCTTCTCCACAGTGTATTGAGGACCACGCAGATCCAAAGCAAGAACAGAACAATACAAGACAATGCTAATGAAATGCCTGGTGAGCTGAAGCCTGTTTTCTCCTCTCCGGGATCCGCCCCCATTCCATCCCATAATGCTCAGCTCCGACCAGCGCTCGTGTTCGTTTGTGTGTTGCATCCTCCCAGTAATCCTCAGGCTTAAAGCTGGATCTCAAAGGTCTTGTGCAGCTCGCTGGAGAAGGGATTCGTCGGGGAGGGCGAGGTGCGCTGGCGAGAGCGGCTCTCTAGCGCCGCCCACTGGGCCTCAAAGGCATCCGTCTGCTGTTGGGTGGGGGGCGGGGGAGCGGGGGAAGGCGGGCCGGGTTGGGGGCAGGACGCCCAGCCTTCCGCCCCGTTGAAGGCCACGCTGCCATTGGAGGGCTGGGGGGGCAGCTGGGCGGGTAGCTGGGCGGGCAGCTGGGGGGGCTTGATGAAGGGGCTGACAGGCACCATGGCTGGCTGCTCGTACTGAGCCGCCGCCACAGGCACGGGGAACGGCGTCTGGGGATGTGTGGCGGAGCCGAACACGTTGGCCACCATCTGGGAGGGCGTGATGCCCATCACGGGCACGCCAAACGCCAGCCCGTTGGACATGGGGTAGGCGGCTGGGGGCGGGGGTTGGAAGGCGGGCTGGCGCGGGGGCAACATGGGCACGGCGCTGGCCAGTGGGGGCAGGAAGGCCACAGGGGGAATGGGGGCGCGGAAAGCCGGGGCAGCGGGGGCCAGGACGGGGCTGGGCTGAGGGGCACGCACACACTTGGACACCTCCTCCAACCAGCGGTCTGCCTCCGACGGGGTGCGGCGGTGGGAGGGCAGGCCTGGGGAGGAGGTGGGCGGGGCCGCTAGAGCCGGGCCGGGGGACGACCAGTCACTTCCTGTAGGAGGGGGGAATACATGATGACAATTGACAGGCGTGACTGGGACCAGCAGAGCTGAGTAAATAGATGTACTGTAGAGGCAGAAGCCACACACTTGGCTCAGATGCAAGAGTAAAGTTTCATTCCATAGAAACGTTGGGAATTGTCCTTTACTCGTGCATCTGAGCCTACGAGTGTGTGGCTTCCTTTTACTAGTTTGTTTCCAGCCAGCACCTTTTCCACTCCAGGAGTGCGTTTCAGTTTAGTGTTAAATATTAAAGAGACAGAACATCATCATATACCATCATTAATCAAGATATAGAAATTTCTCAATCTGTTGAGTTGATATGTGAAAAAACAAGTCATGTCAGCTTGTGAGAACAAAGCAACAGTGTTTAAGTGTTTAAAACACATGATGTGATGTATTCATTACCAAACATGTATTTGACAGGAAGCACGGTGAAACACACACACAAAAACAAAAACAGGCCGTTGTTCTAAGGCGATGCAAGGTATTCAGAAGACAGCAGCAATACACTTAATGCACTGTCATGCAAACCTGAAACAGCTCCGTCCCTGGGGCTCTTACCTGGCTGAGCTGAGGCAGGGATGCCCGCTGGGGTCTTACCCCAGGGGTTACTATCACGAGCAGGCAGTGGAGGGGGCAGACCTGGGGGGTTAGCGGTAGCGGCACTGACAGTTAAGCCGGTGGCCGTGCCGTTCACTACAGCAGATAGAGAGATAGATGCTAGTGCAAGCTGAAGCCAAAGCCTGAACTAGGTACAGACATGCAGAACATTCTCATGCAGCAAATTAACAGTCATTTCAAGTGCAAATGATCTTGTACAAACATGGGCTTACTTAAGATGACAAATGAACATGCAGTAGCTACACCCTCCCTTGTGTGGCCACAAGGGGCGCTAGCTACATTCATGAATGTCACAGGCTGTGATCTACTCTTTTGGTGGTGGATAGCATGGAGAGATCATAGTTTAGGAGTTCAAACCAGCAACCTTACAGTCATCAGACAGCTCACACACACACACACACACACACACACACGGCTTCAGTGCAGGCACCTGGTGCACCAGGAGACTGTGGGGACGAGGGGGGCTTGGACATCGGGGCGGAGGAGAAGGGGTCTTCAGGAGGCCCACTGAAGGTTGTGGTGATCTGGGAGCACAGAGCACTGATGCTGTCTCCTTCTCCTTCCACCTCTGGGACTGCAAGGGGAAGACCAGAGCATCTCTATGAGACAACACTAGCCAATAACGGACAGCAGGATACAGTAGGTAATGTGCTCAGTCCATGGTACTGTAAATCCTTATCCACACTGACATTTGGGCCGCATTGTAATCCTATTTGCTATGCCATTAGCATCAGACTTTTAAGTCTAGTGGCCATCTAGTGAAAAATTACCACAAAACCAAACTGTACAACCGCTAATGGTTTCATTAAATGTTTTGAATACTGTACAACACAGGAACAGTCCAATAACACTGGAGATGCAGGCTTAACCATTGTGTTACATTGCTTTAACCCTCCCGCTGCCCTAAAGTGTTCAGCAGACTACCAGCAGAGGGAGCCAACCGCGGAATGTCAAATGTCCGTGTTGTTGTTGGCGCCTGCTACTGGCGAGTGCACCAGGTGATTGTGACCCACAGGAGAGCAGGAGGGTTAAGCACATGAATCAGCCAGGGGCCCAACCCACCTGGGTTTTTGATGGGGAAGTCAGACTTGCGCTGCATGGTGTACGGCAGGTCGTTGCGCAGGGAGTGCTGCCGTTTGAAGGGAGAGGTCTTCTGGCTGAGGGAGGGGAAGCCCCGGTAGGAGCCCTGCCTGGCCAGGGCCTCGGCGGGCGCGTGTCTGCGGGGGATGGCCTGGGCGCCCAGCGTGGACGCAGACAGGGGCGGGGAGGACGTGGGGGAGGGCGAGCCACCCAGGTTCGGTGGCGAGGAGTTGGCTGCGGCGCTCGCAGCCGAGCTCACTGGGACACAAGCCTTCACATCGCACTCCGCTGGTAGACAAGGTGCACACAAACAGTACATTCATTGCCTGTATGTTGATGGAGTGCATCTTTACAGTGCATTAATGCAGCACATTCCTTTATGCAACGCCTCCTGCGGGCGCACACTGGCCAAAGGTGGGACTGAAAAAGCCGACCTTTCTTTGCGTCCTGCAGCTGCCTCATGACCTCCTCTCGCTCGGCCGCCTCCGTTGCCGTGGTCACGCGGAAGGAGCCCTCGCGCGTGAAGGTGGTTCGGTTGGCGTCAAAGGTGGCTGTGACACCGCACTCCTTCTCCCGCTTCTGCTTGCGCTCCAAGCAGGCGGCGAACGCACAGCCCACGGCGTGGCTCAGACGCTCCCCCTGGGGGCACAGGGGGTGTATTACATCACTGGGTCACCAGGTATGTGTGTGTGGGGGGGGGGGGGTCCATTTTTATTTGTGAAGCAAAAAGAGTGGGGCTCATAGCTCGCACGCCGTCCGGTTGCACATGGGATACTAGTTGTGAACCATTGACTTCCCTGCAGACTGTCTCTTAGACCATCTCTTAATATATCATACATAAAACATGCATCCATAGGAAAACTATACAATGTATTTCTGTTTTCTATTCAATAAGCATTGGCAAACAGTGAATTTAAGCATTATAAAAATACTACATTCTAAATATACTGAAAGCGTTAACAGCCACATCCCACATAGGACAGTGATGAACCCTTACAGAGTCCTTGATGGCCATGAAACAGTGACATATCCACCGCCGCGTGGTTCCATCCCGGCAGATGTAAGAGAACGCCCGCTCAAAGTTCCTGTCGGGCGCGCAGAACGACACCTTCTCTATCGTCTGGTCAAGAATCAGATCCTGCAAATGGAGAGCAGCTCAGTAGCAATAAGTTGAATTACACAATATCCAGTTATGACTTAAACTAAGTAGACATTCAGTTGTGGAAAGGTTCCATTTCTCAACTGAAATTAACTAACTTCAAAACTTAGCACACCATAGAGCTCATTATCTCATGTAGTAGAGACAGGCATCCAGCAGGTGTCACTACAGTCTAGAATTAAATAAACAAACAAAAATACAATGAGGCCCCCCAGCTCCTTCCTCTCTGCTTGTGTTGCAGGTGCAGAAGAATACATATTGCATACTTGGTGTTGGAGGTCACTGAACTACATGACATGAATACATGCACTGGTAATAACTACTATCACCAACCACCAACTTGTCTATTTATCATTAGTCAGACTCATCCAAAGGCAGACCTTACCTTGGTCTTGTCGTCCACCACTCTGAGTCCATCTGCCGACACCCACAGCACGGCTCGCACAGCCTTCTTCCCTGCCTGCCGACAGAACACAGGCACACACCATCAAGTTAGAACGCCAGCTCAGTCTTCATCCAGATCACATACCCGCTCACTACTGCCGTGCACTGAACGCACATTAAAAATTCAAAACACACACTCGCACACCACCTGAAAATAAAGAGAAGGCACTAGAAGTGTGAGTCATTTCAGAGACAGAAGTCGTGAGCAGACGTTCCAAGGGCTGTGTGATAAGAACCGAAATATAAAAAAAGGAAGGAAAAGAGGATGGTTATATGATGAAGCAGTTCTCAATGTAGCCTTCAGCTCGAATATTTATATACATTTGTGTGTGTGCGCGTGCGTGAGGCAGCTCACAGACAACTGTGTGCACTGATCTTTTGTGCAAAAAGAAGCTGATGGGAGAGAACGCACGTCAGTCCCAACACACAACTGCACGCGCGCACACACAAATTAAAAATAGTGCCCCTCCCCAGCCTGCACCCACTCTCTCACACAGTCACACACACATGCATGTTGGACCCCAGCCTGCTCCCTACTGAGGGGCCGTGACCAGCCGTGGAGGGGTGTAATGTGAGGAGGGAGGGGTGAGTGGTAGAAGGAACGCCAACACACTCTCAGCTGAACTTACTTTTGCAAAGAATCCCTTGAAGAACTTCCTGTCCTGGAAGTCGAATTGTAAGAGAGGGGGGAGGGGGGGTGACAGGGGCACAGGGAGGGGAGGACAAGGT
>JAODUG010054320.1:0-15180 GCA_027564795.1 Aphredoderus sayanus
CTCTCTCTCTCTCTCTCTCTCTCTCTCTGTCTCTCTCTCTCTCTGTCTCTCTCTCTCTCTCTCTCTCTGTCTCTCTCTTTCTTTCTGTCTCTGATGCAATATATCACTTATATTATTCTGTGTCGATTGTGGTAAATCATCCCCCTGAACAATTAAATGGCAATTTCCTGTTAATGTTATCAATTATTTAATTGTTTTGGACAATTATGCTGTGAAGTCAGCAAAAGTCACAGTTCGGGTCTCAAAGTGCTTCACAATTACGGTAAATGTTGCTGAATATGGAAAAAACTTGATATGTTTTAATCCCCAATCAAATTAATATGTGTACAGCTTATATTCTATTACTCAAAGGGAAACAATTAGGCTACAGTATATTCTAAAACTTGGACAATAAAGAGATATTGCAATACTGTATGTTTTAATTGTGTATGCTGGCAAGGGTGTTTATGTACATATTCATCTACAGTATTAATTTGAACTTACTTTCCATCAACCATATTATTACTTTCATCACCCATGTGAAATGTTATCATTATTTATTGCCAAACATTGAATATTAACATTTTTAAAAAATGTCTTAATTCTTCATGTCAAAATAATGCTAACTGTCAATTACATAATGAATAGTCCAGTAAAACATCACCTGTTGCCTTGTCTGAGGCAACTACGGGCCTGTACATGATTAAATATGACTGAACTTTCACTTGATGTATTTTCTTAGCAGTATAAAAGTCAGCTGTTGATTTAAAACTACTCAGGGCATCCCACTGCTGGCCTTACACCTGCACTGTAGTAAGGTATAGCATAGGGCTATCTTCTTGCGCCTCACAATTGGGATGACATTCTGTCCAAGCCACAACATGTCTCTCCCCAGCAGTGTTTGAGGTCAGACCTACCAGACTGTTTCTCCTCCTCATTAGCCAGGGGAACCTCTAATCCGTTTAATGCTGTTCCTTTCAGCAGGAGCTCATTACAGCTGGCCCACTGGTGTGAAAGCACTTTCTCTTAAGTTCACGTCTCTTCTTTTGTTCTTGGTCCTTTTAATTCTCCTACTGCTTCTTTCCCTGATTTTATTTGTACTTTGCATGACTGCTGTCAGACCACCAGCTGTTATGCAGATGGTTCTCTAGACCAGCTGATTGACAACCAATGCTAGTGCAACATGTAACACAGGGTGTTAGCCAAGGTTGGCAATCACTAGTAATTAGTAAGTGATTTTTTTAAATTCAAAATTCTAAATTTAATACAAGTTTTAATAGATAATGAAGTCTGTGTTTACATGCCTCTTTGTTTCACCCAACGTTTCAGTTGGCTGATGGAAAGTCATTGTATTAATGTATTGTTTCATAATGTTATAAATAATGTTACATTGAAGGTATTACATGACAGATTGCAATTAAAAGTTTCCAAGTCCATGGCGCATTGGTCTTCAAATGGGGATCCAAGGACCTCTCTGGGTCTTTTGAGGTACTGCAGGAGTTTTGTATGCACATAAATGTAGCCTGTGTGATTTTGAAGCTACTGCATTTTTATAATGATAAAATTCTAATTGTAAGAACTTATGAAGATACTTAATATAATTTAATATACTTTATAATTTAAGATACACTTGGTAATACTTTAAAAAAAAATGTATAACTCATAACATGGTACATTTGTTGTTCATATAACTTGTATAGTGTGGCACTTTTGTACGTTATGTTCAGTATTTGCCACAGAAAGGCTCTTTTCACATAGTTCCGTCATAAACAGAGCTGGCCATCAGGCCATTTGAGGACTGGATAAGAGGGGGTATTTATAAAGACTTGCCACTGGGACACCCATTTCCCACAATTACCTGTCTTTATCTAAAGCCACAGACAATCAGAAACATTATCAATCTTCCTTAAAAAGGTATCCTTAAAAATCTTTTTTTTTAATCCAATAATGTAGCATTATCTCCGTTATTCAGAAAAGTCAAGTCATACTCCACCCTGACGTGTTCCAAAACTGTGCCTTGTGCATCCTCTATTTTATTTTATTTATTAATCTGTTTCTATCTCTTTCTCTTTCTCAGGGCAGTGGAGGAGAAATGTGAAACGGGGTCTGACCTTTGGATTATTTCTGCTATGAGGACTTCTGAACTGACCGGTCTACAAGTCGTCAGCTGATGACATTAGCCCCTCCACATCGAAAAAGCAGGTATGCTAACTCTAATATGATCAAATCTGATAAGCATTCACTATATCATGCTTTAACCCTCCCGATGTCCTAAGACATTTCAGCAGACTACCAGCAGAGGGAGCCAACCGCAGAATGTCATATGTCTGTGTTGTGGTTGGTTGAATCGGGTCATATTGACCCATAGGACAGCGGGAGGGTTAAATTAAGTATGTTGCTAAAAACCAGGCAAGCAGATAATGTAAACATAAAACAGTGGGTTTTATGTCATGGGATTTAAATAGGGGACAGGAAAGATAATTCTAATTATATGAATAGCCATAAAATGTTATTTTAACCATAAAACGATAATGTGGTCATTAGAAAATGGGTGAAAAAATAAAACATATTCTGCAACTGAGACATCTGCAGATCATTATTGTCTGCATGGATATATTATTGATCAGTCTGGCTGTCTGCAGCCACCAGGGGTAAAGGTCAGATGACTTTGCTAGATGACATTGTCAAAGTGTTTGCTTAATTCAATTCCTCAGCCAATTAAAATATTGCTCAGTCTCCGATAGTTTTCTGACATTATGATCAGAGTTAAAGTATAGTGCCCCATAAACAGCCATTTGTTTCAATTTGTATTTTGTAAACCTTTATATTTTTGTCCAAAAAATATTAACTACATTTAATTTAATCAAGATTGAAATCACAAAAGCATCCATACAGATGTTAACATGTGGGAAAATGGGGCCGTGGAGTGAACCCATGACCATTTGGTTAGGAGTCAAGCATCCCACCACTGTTATTGACAAAACATATGAAATGTTGAAGAACGTTAATTTACAAACACATAAAAAATATAAAAATACTTAATCTATTAAACATACTACAGCTTCTCCAATGTGTTCTTTGCACACATAGCTCTGCCTTAGTGCTTGATATAAAACAAGTTAGTTGTCATCATCACAGATAGCATGCAGGTGGAAAAGATGTATATGCACTCAGCAAAAAGCTTACACTAGCAGCACTATTTGTAAGCTTGCTGTGGTGTTAGAATTAAAATGGTATTGTTAAAAAGCATCCTAGCCTAAATGTAGGCTGCAAACGCAAATGATAAATGTTTTCAGGTGATGGCTTTGTGTAGTTTGGACTTCTACTCATCTTTGTCTATACTGGTGGTGTAGTCTACTGGTAGGTTATAACAAACAGGACAGACCCTTAATGTTGAGAGCAGAAGCTAGTGGTTTGACTGGTCGACTCCCAGGTGAAAGGTACAGTAACAAATTTGGTCCCCAACATACTTGAAAGCATACTCCTTAATACTAAAAAATATAAATATAACTGTCAACCTGCAATTGAACTACACCTCTGTTTATACACCTAGCAGAACAGCACACTATGTGGAAGGAAACTTTCACTAGCTGGACTATCCACCATTGAACCTAAACACAGCCATGCTGACATTTAGCTTTGAAGATGGAGCATGCGGTTATACAGTAAACATTATGGATGTCAATAAGCCCTGTATTTATATAAGAATTTCAAAGAAGTATCTGTAGGCATATTTCAGGTCAATAGACCTAACCAATTCCAGAGACAGGTAAAAAAAAATAGCAATACAAAATGAAATGTTCTTATTACGTGCATTCAATTTCAGGCAACACTAATAAGGTAAGTATAGAGCATGTGTGCCTTACCCTTGCAATTCAGCCAATTATTAATTGTGCTATATATTTACCAATGCATACAGCCATAATAATAGCAACCATACAGACTGGTTGCCCATTAGACTGATAAACTCCTATATCATCATATTTGTTATGTTAATATGATCTTGGTCACAGTGTCTGAGTGTACGTGACTAAGTGTGTGTTCATGTTGTGACTGCAAGCTAGAAATCAAATCTTCTTGGAGGCTGTGGGTCTGCTTTCACATATTAGCTGACTCAGATCAAAGAAACATGGGTAAACAGGCTGTCTCCTGTGACTGACAATAATTAGTTGGAATGGGCTAATGGAATTAATGTAGGCCTATATGGAAATGTAGTGCCCCTCTATATAATTTTGTTGTTAAATGGGTTGGGAATAGTGTTTTGGGAATATAGGTCAAATGTTTTCAGTTAATGTTGTATTTATACAGTATGCAATATGGTCCGATATAAATATAGTGCAAACTGAATATCATAACAAATGTAAATCATACAAATTTCAGGGAGGTGTTGTTGCATGGCATTATGCCAGTCCAAGAGTGTCCGGGGGTGCCCTTTAATTAATTGACGTTTTTGTCAAGTTTCGACCAACATGTCCTAAAAAAATAACCATCTGGTTTTGGAAGCCATTCCCTGAGGACAAAACTGAGGGAACTGAAATGAGACATAGATTGAGGAGTGTACTTTTAATTTCCCTCCGGGGATAGATTTTAAAGTACCAAATATTTAATTTAAACCAATATACTGATGTTATTTGATTCAAATAATGGAATGAACAGATAACAAAGCAGAGATGTACATGTATGTCTGCCTTTATTAATATCCAGTGGGTGGCAGAGAAGTACACATTTCTAAGCAACATCAGAAGTATCGGAAGTACGTAAGTAAAGTAACACATAAAGTATGTGATATTAAATGAATAACTTGGTTGTATCTTTGGCAGGTGGATTTGCATTGTGCATTTATTCTTTCCACTTCAGCCATCAAAAACTGTCAAAAGCATTCAAGTTTCTAGCCATGTTGCATTGTCACTGTAGCCCAACGCACTGTAAAAATGACTTCCCTTTTTCTTTTTCCATTTTTTTCAAGAACATTATAGTTGCCGGCTATTATTTACACAGTACACATGAAAAGCTTTCACCAGGCTCCAGCTGGCTGCCATTATCAAATAATTCATCCAAAATACACAGTCAGGCATTTATCCTTCATAAAAAGCTAATGAGTACATTAGTTGATGGATTTACATTTACAGGAATTGTATAAAATCATCACAAAGACGATAAAACTATCACAGCAAAAGGGTAAGAATGCTTTCTTTTGGCTAATGTGAACCCTGTTGAAGCAGTTGCTAAATGCCTGTAAACATCTTTATTAAGGTGTCTCTATCAAGGGCGTGTTATATGATAATAGCAGTTAACGTTGACCAATAACTTCAAGTTGTCAAGTTTTGACATTTAGCAGCGCACCAAAGCACAGTATAAGTTGCCATATACATCACAGACGAACACATAGCACGACAACGCTGTATGTTAAATCCTAGTGTGCTACCCTGTTGGAGCGAGGCAACCAAAGGTCACCTCTGAGTACGTGCCTTAAAACTACAGACAGTGTGACTCTCTAGTATAGTGTGAAAGGGTGGGGGATGGGGGGGGGCAATCTCAGCACAACACCCCGATATGAAAGAAAGGCTTTTCAAGATCTCTCGAGTGCGTGTGAGTACACACGTGCATGCGTGAACACCTTTGTACTATGCCCCGGCTGCGCTTGGCTTGCCCGCACTCAAGTTTCTGCAAGTATCACACCTGCTGTTGTGCTGTCCCGTTCCTGGGACAGGCCGGTTGTACGGCAATGTGTGTGTGTGTGTGTGTGTGTGTGCAAGTCATCCATAGCGGTGTGCTTTGGGCAGGGTTTTCCTAGCCCAGTGTTTCCCCAACCCTGGTCCTGGAAGACCCACTGCCCTGCATGTTGTAGATTGTCTCCCTGCTCCAACACACCTGATCCTAATGAATGGGTCCTTATCACCCTCTGCAGGAGCCTGAAAAGGACCCATACAACATGCAGGGCAGTGGCTTCCCAGGACCAGGGTTGGGGAAACACTGCTGTAGATGTAGTGTTTAGCATTGAACAGTGACTCTGTGACGTGTAACTCCACCCAGGACCCGGGGGCTGGGAGCCACTGCCGCCCTACGCCAGCGTGTAGTCAAACTGGCCCTTCTCCAGGCCGTCCAGGCCATCCGCCCAGGTGGAGGTGGGCATGCTGCGGTACGGGTCCAGCAGGATGCGGAAGCACCGCACGATGAGGATGAGCAGGAAGAGGAAGAGGAGGGCCACGAGGGCGAAGGTGGTCTTCTGCTCCAGGGACATGGCGGCGGAGCCTGCAGCCCCAGAGGTGGAGGAGTAGAAGGAGGAGATGGAAAAGGAAGAGGTGGGGGAGGAGGAGGAGGAGGAGGAGGGGGAGGAGGAAGGGGAGGAGGAGGAGGAGGGGAGCAGCGAGGAAGAGGAGAGGGATATGAAGTGTCCCGCGGGGGAGTGCATCAACGAGGAGAGAGGAGCGGTGAAGGGCTCTCCCTGCATCGTCCGGGAGGAGGAGAGAGTGGTGGTCCCAGGGAAGTGACACTGCAGCTCCCACAGGGGGCGCTCTGGCATCTTCTTCACACCAGCCACAGAGGGTCCCTCAAAGTGGGCCTCATTGTCTGTGGATACATGAAGTTAAGGGTGGGCCAAACATAACACTATTTATTAAGGCTGCGTGAGATAACCTGACATCCTAGCGGCCCCATGTGGTCATATGTGGTAACTGCACGCTGTTTCAACGTTCAGTAAATCTTTTCCAACTTATTTTACAGCCGCATTTGCAGATGTATCACTTCTTAGGGTATAGCTTTGTTAATGTCAGACAAATAATAAAGGAAGAAAAAGGACACAAAATTCAGCACTCCAATACAACATGAAGTTAAAGCATATTGGGCTTTAGGCTATAGTACGTGCATGTATTAAGGAAATATTAAGAGAATATTTTGGCCTTAGGGCATGTAAACGGTGTAGCCTAATTCAGGCATGAAAGGTCAATAAACATTGTCAAGTATTTAAGCAATGACAACTCTTTCAGAAAGGAATATAGGCCCAACAAATGTTTGCTGTATAGGTTACCTTATCTACGTACTCCAATTTTGCAAGGTTTATCAGGTCGCTGAATCGTCAGGCTACTCCTAAACGTTCCACACATATTTTACGACTTTATCCAAGGAGATTTGGCCTCACCTACCAAATGACTATTGCTATGATTATTATGTGGGCCACCGAAGATGATCGAGAAAACTAAAACAAATCTAAATGAATAAAAACGGGTGTCAAACTCGATTTTGCAAGGTTGCTATTTGCAGCTCTTTCACACCGCAATAATCATCCACACACCAACGCCTGGATCACTCACTCAACAAGTGCAAAACCATTATGAATGCAGGCCATGCACCTTAATCTGGTTGAATCAGACCGTGCTACAGACAGCATAAACATACAGTAGTAGAACATGCAGGATAGATGCTAAACATATACCTTTTTGTCTTGGCGTGAATACAAGACCCATGTCCAGAGTTAAAAAGGGGACCAGAGTGTCTGGCCCATTCTCGCCTCGCTCTTCAATATCGGAAGCGCGTAATAGAAAGACAAAACGCAGACGAAAACGAGAAGGTTGAATAGAAACAGATGACCCGTGTTCTTTGAGAGTAAACACGATGCCATCCCTGACGGGTGGAAACGGTTGCCAGAGCTCTGCAGACTCTGGCGCGTAAGCTATTTATTTGACACCAATCGCTGCTCGTACAACTGGTCGATCGCTATTCAGTGAAACAAATGGACATCACGAGCTTGCTCTGCCAAGGGAGGGTCTCTCGCTGCCTTGCGATCGTGATGTTCTACATGTTTTACTCGATGGTCTGCAGCAGTGCTGACCTCACACAACCTTGCAGTTGCAGATCTCAAAAGATCTGCACGTCAATGCATGCATGTCATAGTTTTGCTGATTTATACATACCTACTTCATAGAGATGCAACATATATTTTAGCCCAGTACTAATTCTGTTTAGTCTCTAACCTATGTGAGAGGCATGCATAAGCAGTATTGTAAGATGTTCCCCAAAATGTTCCATGCATACTACACCCAGTTAATTATTTCCGTATCTGATATCTTCAAGTTACTGACACCCTGTTTATGAAGAGTGTAGACAAAAATTATTAAGACATATAGAAAATCTTTATTACATAATAGTATGTAAAAAGGCACATGTAGGAGACAGGCAGCAGAATGTTTTCAAGAGTTAAACCAGTTGAGCAACATGAGTTAATCTATCCTAGAATAATTCCCAGTAACTCCCAGTAACATTTCTACTAGCAACTATCTTAGTAACATAAAATAGTGATTACCTTACAAACAAACCCTAAATCACACAATTATTCACTTTTCAGCTATTACCCTTAAATATATAAATGTGATGGATGGTGTGCATAAATGTACATACTCTTAACTAAAAACCTCATTAATAAAAAGTGTCAGTCCATTATATCTTAGAGATCAATTTCTAAACCAAGAGTTTTAATAAACCATGAATTGAAATTGAAGACCGAATGCTGTAAAAATTAAAAACAAGACATAAAATGTGCTAACTACATTCTATATTACACTATATCTAAATCACTTAAAGTGTTTATAAAAAAAAGAACAAAATTAGATATTAAGTTGAAAATAAAATACAGTAATAAACTTTGCACATTTCAACAATCCCCCTTTTTACAAGACTTTCTCAATCGACAAATATTAATACATTACAAGACGTGTTTTTGGCTTTACTTCATAAAATGGAGGACAGGCAGAAGGCTTAACCCGGCAGGAATCTGAGTAGCCAAGATGGCTGCCTCTCCTCTTCAACAGTCGCCATCCAGTACTGGTGTTCTGCTCCCTGATTCATCTTGAAGAAAGTGATGCACGAGAGACTGAGAGAGAGAGAGAGAGAGAGAGAGAACTCACACAGTCCTGGGAGGCAGCTTCTGTTTGTACATGCCAGCAAGTGCCTTGGCTGCACTCTGGATCATCTGCCTCTGCATCATGCCCGTTACAGACTGATGCCAGTCTGAGCGGTTGATATTTGGCAGGTTACGCTCCAGCACCTCGCCTATTTTGACTTGCAGTCCAGACCAGCGCAGGCTGTAGTCAGGTGGGGTCAGAGACTGAGCCTGTGGTTCAAAACACAGTGAGAGTGAGTGCCTGTATGGTTTACAGATTCTTTGTTTATGGTTTTATACTTTCTTTCGCTTTAGTTTCATAAAGTAATGTAACTTTGAACTGCTACTGTTAAAAGTAACTTAACACTGTAAGATTGAACTGCTATTAGTATTGGAATTGGTCTTCCCAAGTGAAACCAATAGCATAGCCCTAAACGCGTTGGACGTGCAGACAGAACTTATTTCCTGCCACGTGCACAGTATGGGTCGTACATTGGAAGTTGGGCTGTCTGTCTCGCTGCCACTGCCAATGCTACATCTCAAGTGATTTCTGCAACTACAAGTAACAAACTAAAGTTGGAAGGGTTGCTGAAAGTCAAAGGAATATGAATATTAAAAAGGTGCTTATCAGTTTTGTAACATATAAAATAAATGTACTCAAATAATAGTAACTGTTATACTGTAATGACCATCCATTTTATTACAACCGAACTGGCCTGGCAGGCACCAAACATAGACAGAATCTATAGTTGGCCATTCACTTCCACTTCTAAGATCCACTGGTGAATGGCTCCATGTAAAACTATTAGAAATTCACGGGACACCTACTGTGACTGTACTATTTATAGTGGGCCTCTATGTGGCATTAGCTCAGCGACTGAGTTTCTCAACACAAAAGCTTTGCACCTGTTGTACGTGTTCCAGAGCGAGGGGGGTAGTTTGAGTGAACATCTCAATGCGAATTCCCAGCCCAGGGTCTTCTAGGATCAAACAGCCGATGTCAAACCACCTGGTCAAGCAGACAAACAAGTTATATCAGTTAGCATAACAGGACTTTGCATTGTGTATTTAAGCATCAGGGAGGAGAATACAAATCGTTGTGCCAGTGTTTCCATTAACTTGTCTGGGAAGAGTTCAGCGATGAAGTTCTCCACGGAGACCACGGGCTGCCTCTCATGGATGATGCCAGACCGCCGTAGACTGTCAATGCGCTCCTGAGCCCCCTGTTGAGGCAGACCAGTCACTCTGGAGCCTTCAATGCCATAGGTGTTACAGCATATATGAAAAACCTTCCAGGAAATTAAGTAACTAGATAGGCAGCTGCATACACACCTTGACGCCCGCCGCGTAGCCCACCGGCTGGGGGGCGATGTTCGACTGGCCGGGTTCTCCGGTGACCATAGCCATGCCAAACACCTCCTGGAAGGCATCTCTTATGGCCGCTACCTTCACCTCATTCTCCGAAGTCACCACAATATCCACATCCCCACCAGACTCTGTAGTGCATGAAGAGAAATTAGCTTGTGTGCACGCACACGCACGCACACACACACATACACACAGTGCTGAATCTTCGCTGCATGCCATCTGTATACAGGAATAAAGCATTTATCTCCACTCAAATGAGCCGATTACAGGAAACATTTAATGTTTGATAACACTAAATAAGATAGTCACAAACTTTAATGTCCCCTAGTATGGTAAAATACCTATAGTAAAAAAACATTATTGGTAAATAATACTGTACAATAATAATCAATAACCTCAGCTCTATAACAGCACATAATCAATATTGCATTTCAAAAACTTTATTAGAACCGGCCATACCCACACATTTAGATAAGCAAATGTGATGAATTACATCAGACACTTACTGATATAGGGAGCCATGCCAGGATCCAGAGTGGTGATCATGGACTCAACAGAGTGCTTGGTCTTGTCAAGAACCGTCTTTACCATGGGGTTGCCCGCTACACCCTGAAAACATCACAAGTGTATATTATACAAGTGTATAATAAACACTTTGTCCTCCATAATTAGCTAATTGCATCCTGTTGTGTAAATTACTAATAAAAATAATACACTGAAAGAGAGATAAATATACAGAATTTTAGATCTTCTAGGAAACTAGCACCCCATTGTGGTCTAGTCCATCTAATACTGTTACGGTATTCACTTACACAGCCTTTAACTACCCCCTATCGGTAGTCCATATTACTGCATGACATCAGCAAAAACATTGTTATGGAATTTTTAAAAAGTCCACTTGCATTTCTCTAAGTAAGGCTGGCAGGCTGAGAGATCGCTTGTGATGGGCAAAGGAGTAGAACATGCAAACATACACACAAATCCAAAGTACCCCATTAACCTCCAATCCTCAAATAATACCTTGAAAAATCCCCAAATGCCACCGCCTGCATTGGTGTCCGCATAACCCCGTGGATCTTCTTGCTCCTCAGGGAAAGTGATTGGTGACCCAGTGTCTATGCTCCCAGACATCACTGGCTGCTGCACCATTGGGTTGGAAACCACTCCTACAGAAAAATAGAACAATCAGTACAGTAATAATTTAGTCAAATTAGAGTGAACGACCATTTCATGCGCAAATTAATTATAAACCTGTTGGTTTAAGGAAATACATCCATACAAACGGTAATTTCAACAGATGTGATGAACATTTCTGATGATATATGACAACAGGAATGATTACAGACGTCAAATGCATCATCAGTGCTATTTTAAAAGTTTGCAGAATTAGCGTACAATGCAAATTTGTATACATTCAGTTACACCACTTTTCCAACATTCTGTGTAGACAATAATGTTTGCTGACTATTCCTTATCCGGCAAGCAGTCAGAATACACCTGTAAATCGAGGTGTCTGTTACTGAGCTTATTCAGGTGCGGAAATAGGGAGTAGGACATCTTCCCAGAGCAACACATCACAGCCCTCCAACATCAGTGTATTAAAGGGATCTTATATAATATAGCACTCTTTAACCCTCCCGCTGTCCTCCGGGTCAAAATTACCCAATGCACTACCTTGTTGTGCCAGCAGACGGCTCCACCCACGGCACGCCCTATGTCCGTGTAAACTGTAGACTTTGAATTAAATATGATGTGGGATGTTGTCCCAGGAACACATTATGGGATGTTGGCCCAGGAACACATTGTGGACATGAGTAAGGAGGGGTGGTCTCACCAGGCATAGGCGTGGGACTAGAGAAGGACGGCATCAGCGGTGTCTGGGGCGTGCGGCCGGCGTGGCCCCTGGTGATGTCATAGCCGGCGCTCATGGAGAAGCTGGACTTGGGCGGGCCGACCGGAGGGGCCGACAGCACGGGCCCAGGGGGCGGGGCTCCGACGGCAGGGACCATGAAGGGGCTGGGGGAGGGCGCGGGGGGGGAGAATGGCATGGCGCTGGTGTAGGGCACAGCAGGCATGGGCATGGGCGCGGGGGCAAACTGCATTGGCGACTGGGCGCTGCCAGGGCCCCCAAGGGGGCTGCTGAACGCAGCCGGGGAGTAGGGGGCCGGGACCATGGGCGTGGAGATGGCAGGGGTGCCCAGGGAGGAGGTGTTGGGCAGGGACAAAGGGCTGGACAGACCTGCAAATGTTAAGAAGAGACTCAGGATCATGGAATTGTACTGCTATGTACTCTGCCTACATGTAACCAGGAGGAATTAGCCCTTCCCTGCTACCAGCTGGCCACACAGTATATTGCATTGTTTATGTAGCGTTAACATGACAATGTAATACCATATTCCCATTCCTAAAGCACACACAATCACACCTTAAAATGACACTCAGCAAAATGATATTGATTGCAATAGAAGAGGTTACGTTTAGGTCATTTAGCAGATCCAAAGCTTACAATGAGTAAAATTACCAAGTGCAGTGTGTATTATTATAGCCCTGGCTTTAGGTTAACCCTGGGCATGTGTAAAAAGGAGCTAGTTAGCCCAGGTTCAACTCTTATCCCCAGGCTAAGGATAGCCTGTGTTAAAGCCCACTGTCTTCAACACCATATCTTACCTATTGGGGAACTGGCTGTAGTGACCACACTGGGTGGAGGTGTGGGACTTGCAGGTGGTGTTGTCTCAATTCCACTCTCTTCCATCATCTTCTAAGCCTTCTTCCTGTGCTTTAGTAGTGAACTGAATCTCTTTACCCGCTCATATTTAAAACATCTATAAGTGAAAATCAACAGTACTGTACTCTGCTACAGTACCATAAACGAAGCGTCATTGAGGTCCATATGTTTTTACGGACTGGGTAAAATTAGATCATTTGTGAGTTCACATGAACGCACCAGGGCATATACTATCCAAATGTATGCATGGAAACAACATTGATTTACCATTAATTTATAATACATTACACTAAAAGGGGTTTTAATAGGGACTAATGTACAGTAGAGCAAAATTAATGTATAGCCTACATGCTGAGGTGGTGACAGTACAGTAACGACGTGAAATTTAAACCAGTGATCTGCTGCGTTTAACGTAATACTTCATGAAAACGATAGCGACGATAATTTCACTCTCTCTGAGATGTTACAAGAAGAATATTTAGTACCACTCACCTACTGGTTCCGTAGTTCCGTGAGATCACTATGGACACATACTGATGACGTTGTGTTTTGCCACGTCTGCTTCTGGACGCGTCAGTGAAAATGGGCGTGCACCATTATATTACTGACATGCTTTCAGTGGACTGAATATTTTTGATTTTATACTGAACGACCCGTTTCCACGAAAACGTTCGAAGACGTTTGCTGAATGAGTGTTGCTCAATGACACGTAAAAAGTGTAATTGGTGAATTAAAGTAGAACCTATTTTAAGTTATAACCACTGGTTGTCTACATAACACATTCCTGAATAAACACATACACACACAATAAATTACATTTGTAGTCTAGGTCCAATTGTTTCAGGACTGGCATTTTATCCTCACTACTGACCCCATATCCACTCCCTATGGCATGGTTGGAGAGGGTGGAGTCCATATTACTGATTTCACATGTGTAGCCTTTTGCTCAATTATTCTATAGCCTACTCTATAACTGTATAGTGTGTATGCCACAAATCATAAAATAGGCTATGTAAACAATAATCATAATTATATAATCAATTATATTTTCATAGTTATTATCCTGGTTGTTACACAACCTGGACATCTCAACCATCTCAATGCAGAGTAATTTACTGTCAAACAAGAATATTATAACACTAAATAACTTCAACAAAATTTATTCATAAGAATTTGCACAAAGAGTACGATAATGTAAAATATAATCAAAACAGCCATGATAGATAATAAATGTGATGGTGGCTAAACTATTGTCCTTTTCTTTACAGCAGGAAAACACATTTGCAGTCTGCAATCGCTGGTCTGTAATGAAGCATCAATAATAATGGGGAGATATACTGACTGTGCATATCCCCCAGCACCCCACCCCCAACACACACACACACACACTCTCTCTCTCTCTCTCTCTCTCTCTCTCTCTCTCTCTCTCTGTTACACACACACACACATTTACAATACGGTCTGGTTATCTTGTGAAAATTGTCATCTATTTAAATGGTATTTTGATTACACATTGCTCTCATTTTATTTAAATCAAACAATATAAATAATGATGCAAAAGCAACCATGTGCATTTGTCAGCTATAGGCTACAGTAGGTGTTGATTTCACAATTGTTTAGAATTGTGTCTATAAACTTACACACATACAAAGCTGTTGGTAGTAAATAAAAAGAAAATTTTCCTGTAATAAAGTTTTACATAAGACATTGTGATGTTTACATCAATGTTGCAATCCACTTCCTACTTTGGAGTTATTAGAACAATATAAATTATTTTACAAACATTATGTCTGGCTCAGAATAGCTTTAGACTGCAATTTTAGGCTATTCGGAGTTTGCAAATGGATGAACAGTTTAAAAATCATTCTAAAGCTAAAGGTTTTTGAGAAGTCTGTATAAGTTTCTTTTAAAACCATTTTCCACTTGTGCTTTGTTGATTAACCTTTCCACAATGCCAAAGTCCAGCTAAAGCATATCTTATTCAACATATTTAGCCCTACAAATTGCACAGCAATAAACATTGGCAAATGCTCTAATGCTTAGTGGGCATTCTTTAACATGCTGTATTATATACATTATTAGAATAGGTTTGTGTTTTATGTTTATTAGTAATTAGTCATTTTTGAATGGAAAAACATTAACACTCTCTCTCTCTCTCTCTCTCTCTCTCTCTCTCTCTCTCTCTCTCTCTCTCTCTCTCTCTCTATCACACACACACACACACACACACACA
>JAODUG010054331.1:0-25353 GCA_027564795.1 Aphredoderus sayanus
ATGATGTGCACTGCTGGCACAACAAGGTGTGTGTTTGAAACCCGAGGACAACAGGAGGGTTAAAAGGTACAAAAAACAACACAAATACATAAATAAGTAATTAATAAAGATATAAATACACACAGCAATGCCAAATAAAAAACACACAGAATCATACACAATCAGATGCCAAATACTGTACATATCTGATGCTGATCTATAATAAATGACTAGCAGTGCGGGAAGATAAGAAATTGCAAGGCACACACGAAGTCATAATACACTGTTGTCACGATGACATGGTTAACAATCGAAAATGTACACCACTTGGTCACGTCATATCCACAATGTCACCAGTGTCATGCAATATTAGTGATTTTATTGGGAGAAAAATGTTATGGCATTAAGGGTTTAAGAGATACTATCATTCCACCTATAGGCTGACAGAGGTTCACTGTTAGTACGTGTGAAGGTTAAAAATGTATTCCACGACCTCTGCCAGTATGCCTTGGCAGTGGTTCAGACACTGGGTAGTACTGTCATCGGGTTCATGGGCTGCCAATACCTGTTGCTAGCAGTTTTTTGAACTTTAGCCTATTTAAAGACGTGGTAGGCTACGTGCTTATGGTTTCACGTGGGACTTTAAAGGTACAGTACGTTCTAAAAGGACATACAGTATTTCTCTCCTAGGGGGACACATCTTCTAAGGGCAGATGTGCCTATAGACCCATGGAGCCATATAAAGTTGTGGCAGTGGGCTTAGAGGAGAACTAGTTGTCCAGTTGTCCAGGTGTCAAAATCTTGGTCATGAACTCTACACACATCTGAGTTCTTCCACTTTCATCTGTACCACACACACACACACAAACACACACACTACCACTCACACACAATTGGAGATTACGCCAATGCAAGGCATGGCATGTGTCAATCACACGGTGACAGATGGTACCGCTGGTGCCTCTTCACTGCTCTTAGACCTGAATGCCGCTGCCAGCGGTGACATTTCACTGGACCCCTCAGCAGATGTACCAACGCTCGCTCCCCGTGTCTGGCATCGGATATGCACGTACTCACATAAAACACTGTCAGCCGGTGGCCGCTGTGGGTGTCAGTTGGTTTCAGGTTGTGCTAATGCGAATGACGTCCGCAAACCATGATAGCATTACAGATTTCTACTGTGCCTTTAACTATTTGCTTTTCTAGACCACAGGAAAAGGACCCAAGGACACGCACACACACACACACACATCATAGTAACATGATAGCATGCAGAAATAACACTATAACACAGCGTTCCCCTAGAATTTACGACCAATATCTGTTTCCCGACAACGATTTTTACTATCTTGTAAAAAGAGCAGGGACTTCTTTGCTTAACCCTCATGATGTCCTCCGGGTCAAACTGACCCAAATCACTAGCTCTTTGTGGCAGATAGAAGGCGCTAAACCTATATCTATATGATTTGATATTTGATATATTTGACATATGATGTGCACTGCTGGCACAACAAATTGTGTGTTTGAAACCCGAGGACAACGGGAGGGTTAAAAGACACAAAAAACCAAACAAATACATAATACACAAATACACACAGCTTGCCATTCCTTATTTAAAAGTATATATTATATAGACAGTGTGAGAGGTGTAGTACTATATGACTATGGGTTTTCAGAAAACAGGGTGCTCCCTCATAAGCTCCGCCCCCCACTTTGGAAACACATTACCAAGGTTAGGATAGTGATGTGTGGTGTGGTCTGCACCACTTTGTTTTCCCAATTACACAGCCAGGGCTGTGTAAATAAAAAAACACAAACTAACTGTGCTATAGTAATAAAATAATAATAAAACTGCTATAAAGCAGCATGGGCTGTTATCCGGTGGGCCCTCATGCAGATTCGACTGTACAGAGCAGAATTAGTGTTTCACTCCACTAGGGTGGAACTACTGATGTCAAACCACCATTATGTTTAGATGCAAAGGAACATGACTGGACAAAGCACAATGCAGTGTGTATGTGATAACAGGCCATTACTCCTTGCCTCTTGTGGCAAAACAATGGGGTTTTGCAATTCTCAACACTCGAGTGTGGAGAGTGGAGACCACACGCTTTGGTTGTAATCATGAAAATAATAATACTGTTATGTCATGTAAATTACATAAATGAAATCCTACATTTTGCCGAGTATTTTCTGCCGGGCGTAGGGCAGTTGGTTGCTGTCCTAACGCCGCATGCCTGCCCAGGTGCGTGATCACAGGCAGGCTATGAATCAAGCAATTTAGCAAGCCTTTCAGTGAGGGAATGCTGTTCAGATGCCAGTGGGTTTTAACCCATACTGTGTACATTCGCATTACCTAAGAGGCTAAACGAACCTTAAATCTGCTCCTCCTATTTAGAGATGCTTGATTAGTACCATGTCGGGACTCCATAGTTGTACAACTGCCATACAGTGACAGCTAGGGTCAGTGGTCTCCACTTACACTGCAGGAGAACTGAGAGTCATTTTAAATCTTTCTGACACTTGGTGCCAGGCCCAGGGACGTTTATAGTGTACTTCATTTAACCTACAATGCACAGTATTTGGTAGTGGATGCAAAAGCCTATTGGAAATAGCTCGTTGCAGTTCTTACAAAGAACAGGTTGTACATTTGACAACCTAAACTAATGATTGGGCAATGGACATTGCAGTCATGCAGTCGGTTTCCTCATAAAAGCCTGTATCGAGGGGGCCTCCCGTCCTGACATTTACCAGCACCGGGCACGATGGCAGTGTTAAGTGGGTAGGCAACAGACAAATAACAATGATTTATTGAGGCGGCGCAAAGGCTCCCCAGTGTGTCTCGCATTTATCATCGTCGTCTTACCGCCTGTGAGCATGAGGGCGCACTTGCACATGCAGTTGTCATTGTCCATGTCCTTGGTGCTGAAGTCTGCTCCATGGATCACCAGGCTGCTCTGTCTGCCCGCTGTCCCACTGTGGCTCTTGAGAAACAGCCTGAAACAGAGGAGGAGGTTGAGGAAACAAACTACAGCAAGACAGCAAGGAGTGAGAGGCTGAGCAATGTAAGCAATAAGAGAGAGAGGGAGAGAGAGAGCGAGAGAAGACATAACACAGCAAAGGAAACGTCTCGCGGGAGATATATCTTCTAACTGTGATTGACTGCATCAGCTCTGCAAACAGCTTCCCCACCTGGAACAATATTAGCAGAATGGTACAATAGTAGAGTGTAGAAGAGACTACGAGAGCATATTTATAGGGGGTTTATAGGATCCCAACACTTCTTCCACGGGACCAAAGTACAGACTTGTTGCATCAGTGCGGTGTTGGCAATAACGAACAAATACTGTTCCGACCAGGAAATAGCACATGAATGGCCTACCATGTGCGATTAATGATGTCGGATAGTGTTCCGACACAAATAGTGTCCCGGGCCTGAAATAGCACAGGAATGGCCTACCAAGTCCGATTAATGATGGAAGGAAGGTCAGATGTTGCATGAGTTGTAGATGTCACCTTTCATGCAATTGGTTTGTGGAAACTTTGGCAGCAAGTTACAAAATAGTTTAATCTAAATTAGTCATCCTATTCAGGAAGTAAGAGAGACACTTATCTCATTCTAGAAAGCATTTTAGGGAGCTGTACAGAACGCCATATCATGTGCCCAACATTGGAGCCACACATGTGCATGGCTATAGTACAGACTGCTGGTTAGAGGTACAGAGTTTTGGCATAAAATGAGATATGTGGATAAGCCTTACTGTAAATGGACTGCATTTATATAGCGCTTTTCTAAACTATCGGCCACTCAAAGCGCTGTACATTATTGCCTCACATTCACACACACATTCATACACCAATGGTGGTGCAAGCCATGCAAGGAGCACCCAACCACTGGGAGCAATTGGGGTTAGACATCTTGCCCAAGGATGTTTGCAGGTAATCCAGCAACTCTGGGGCTTGAACCCACAAGCTTCCGGCTGGGAGTCAAACACCCAGACCACTGGGCTATCCTACACCCAAGTAACTGTACAGTACACTGTAACAATTCTTCAACAAATCTACAGTATATATATGGCCATGTTTTTAGTGTGGAGGTGCACTGAGGGATAATGTGACCCCCCCCATCCCCCCGTTCATCCTCGTGTACTAACCACTGGTCTGCAGCCATCCGCATCCCCAATGCCGCCCAGCTTACAATACACACCGGACTCTGTTTCACTAATCACTGTGTGCACCTGTGTGTGACTAGGGAAGGTTATATACAGTATGTTGGGGATTACAGTATGTTTGGTTCTTTGTCCGTTACTATGCTTGTTGCTTGTTCTACACGTTGTTCTTTGAGAGCCCGTTTACTATACAGAAATGAAGTGAGACGATAATAACATTATCATTTTTCAGTTTTTGTCCGAATTTGTCCTGCAGAGCTCTCCCTCCCCCTCCCACTACAGCCATAACAGCGTATTGAAAGTGGGCTGGAGGATATTTGGGGTTCTGCGGGCACCATAACAAAAATGAGGAGTAGTGGTAAAGTCCAGGTTACAGTGTCCTGGTCAACAGCATCAACTTCACACGTCATTCACGCCACTCCATACTCACGCCACTCCATACACTGTAAATGCTAATTCAATGTGTGTCCGTTAACCAAGTTCTCCAGGGTGAATCCTGCGGTGAAATCACTCTCTGTGAGCGCAAGAGCTGCTCAGCTGTGGGTCCGTAATAGCCCTGCCTAAATATCCCACAGTGACCTGCATTGTTAAGCATATGAATGCTCTCTGCCCTTTGCTAACCTATTGCATCGCACGTAGGCCTCATGCTTTGCATTTCTTTCTCAGTCTCACGCTCTCCCTAAAGAAGAGTTCATGAAGCCAAGGACCAAGACTTTAAGGACCACGCCAATGAACCATGGTTCATTCTCAATGAAAATAATTTCCTGAGTTCCGTTATTATCAACGGGGAATGAACAAAGCTGCACAGGGCGGTTAGTGCATGTCCATGCACACATTTGTACACCGTTTTTTTCCGATGAGAAAGTGCGGAGGGAAAGAAAATCCAGAATCGTGCGGTTTGACATGCCGAGGTGTCTGTATACATGTACATCCGAAACTGTGGACTTTTTGCTATACTTAAACATGTGAGGTCTCAACTGGGTTTCTTTTAAGGAAATGGACAGGGGCAGATTCCTCAGGAGAAAAAGTAATTTAACGTGAAAGACTCCCGTATTTAGACAGCTGTATAAATGACTTTGATTTGTACAGCGGAGTAAAACAGTGTGACTAGGTCACAGCAGGGAATTCATCGAGCCACTAAACTAATACCCGTAATGCTAAAACGTATGGCTGAGTCATAGGCTTAATCAGTAACCATAGCAACACACAAGGACTGTTGGACCAAATTAGTTTTGACAACGACATGACAGAGCATTGTGAAGATGAATTGTACGCAATCCTACATGTGTGCAAGTACGTATATATGCGTGTATACAGATGACTTCATCTGTGACGCTTGCTAATGTATTATCAGGTGTGGTAAATGGCGTATAGAGTTCAATTACACTGAGCTCCTATTGCAAACCACTGCCTCACATTTTCTGGTACTGGAACTTGTATCAGCAATTCCCATTACAGCAACATCCAGGAAGATGGCTGCTACCACACTGATAAAAAGCAGACTTTCGCTAAACATTTACGAGCGATTTCGCCAAAGCCTTTATGCTTCTCTTGCCCTGAAGCGTCGCCAAGGCGTGTCATCATGAGGGATTTTCAGCATGACATTTTGACAGGCTCCTTTAAATATTCTGCGGCTGTGTTTACTGGCTGAGGCCGTGTATTTACCAGAACCAACAATCCCCACCTCAACTGACATCTGTATTTCTTACTGTCAGGAGCCATTATGCGCTCGGATGATAAGAAGGGTGATGTGAAGTTGTGGGCCGAGCCATATCCTCGAGAGGAAGAGATGCTGTGCTTATTTCTTGGCAATGAGAATGAGAAATGATATGAAAGAGATTAAATGTAGAGAGATGCAGATACATATATAGATCAAGATTGACTTCTGGGAAAATACTCAAATGCAGTATTTTGTTGAGGGGGGTCAGACATATATTGCTCGGCCCTGTTGCCTAACTTAACAGGCACCCAGGATTACATCTGATTGGCCCCGTTAATATAACTTAGCAAATCAGATTGGCCAAGGCTCGTTAATTTCCAAAATGTTTAACTCCAGCTCTGGGGAGGTAGTTTGGTGTCACGCCATCTCATTTTGCTAATATCCAATGGGGATGCCTGCTTGTTTGTCCTCTGTCAACGCTGCATGCATGTTATTCAGAATCAAATAAATTGTATCAATGTCGCACGTCATTATTACAGCTTTATTAGTGATTCAGTTTCAGCCCTAATGAGTCTGTACCCTGGGGTATTACAGCATGCTGTGTTCATGGGAAATGACTCGAAGCAGGGGTTAGGTGAGGATGACTGTGATCTATTCATATACTGCATGACCACTTCCAACTTAATAAAGGTGAAAAATGATTATGTTTTCTCTAGACATTGCTATTAAAAAGCCATATTACAGTCCATTAATACATTTCAGAGTATAGTCAGGAAGCCTAAAGTATGTTCTGACTAGGTTCTCGGTATATACCATATCCTTTTGTGGCATGCTATCATGCTAACACCACGTTATACAAAAGTGCACTGTAGGCCTACAGTGGACAGTTTATGACCATTCTGTACAGCATATACAGTTCAGTACACATAATGATAATATATCCTTATAGTAATTGTAAAATACTGTAAAAAGATTTAAGATACTGTACCTGCACCAGTAAAGTATAAAAGTTTAATATACCTCAAGTACATTCTTATTTGTGTTCTATTACTTACTTTTACTAATTTCTGCCATCAGGAAATGTACCTTTAAAAACAGGCAGCAAACACCTTAGAACAAGCTTCCACACATCTGGATGGTACTGTAGTATCTTTGATAGCATTGGGTGCAGTTATATTGGGACATGCAACTGGCATGGAATGGGACTGTTGAAAATTCTAATTCTTCACTAACTCTATTCAATTAGTGAGGGAAGTTATATACTTTGTAGATAGATTTAAACATAAATTAAGCAGTGTCTGGCAATATTCTGGCAATGTATGCAAAGTTGCCCCTACACAAAATGCACACAATACATTTTAAATAGAAACTTTTATGAAAAGTCAATGAATAAATCAAAACATTGTATTTCTACAGTATACAAGCCAAACCTTTAATTCCAAAACGACCAGAACACGGTAGAGACTCACAGTACGGTAAGTCACGCGTGCTGTGGGGGTCTTCATACATCAGGGGCTGCCTGGAAGCCAGCCTACAACTGGCATCCATCCCCAAACAGTATAAAAGAACGATGCTCATAAACGTACTCATTCCCACCCAGAGCGATGCGTCAAACTAACAGCTGGGTGCGTAGTGGGGTCCCAGACTTACAAATATGTCCTCTGGTTGCAGACATTCTTTTTATCTGCCAGCTCCCATTTACAACTCTGTGTTAGCTAGGCCTAGGGAAATTGCTCTGGTAAGGCAACTGTTCAGAAGAATTCCTCCAGAGATGTCTGGAGAAAGTCTTAAAACAATACGTGTCTGCGATGGAGTTTCACACCATTGAGAAATGGATATGAATTGGAGATACTTTGAAAATATATTCACATTTGATATTGCCGTGAATCTTATTAAATTAATATAGCTTCCTTATTTGGTCCACTTAAAAAAGTCAAAGACAAAATTAGATGGTATTAGTGCTGCATGATTAATCGAAAAACAATCTCGATATCAATTCATACCTCTATGCGATCTCATTTCTACATGAGAATGATTCTGCTGGAAACCAACTGCATCAAAACAAGCGCTCCTCCTTTGTCTGTCGACAAATAGCAATGCGCTGTGACACCCCGTGATGCAGAGCAGCAGGAAGTAATATTCACATGACAGCGTGTGTGTTATGCCAGCAAATTACAGTGTGAGAGAGAGGTTGTGGCTGTAAGACTAACACAGGTTAACACAGGTTAGGCAATTATAGGCTACAGTATGAAGGACTATGCTGTCTTCTTGCAGTTTGGTTCCATTTCGATTTAAGGTAGATCAGCTATGGATGCCGTTTCCATCATGAGTCTCGAAATGATCTACGAATATAAATAGTATATTTATATTCTGAATATTTCGTTGGCCTTCTGTTTTATCTTGCTATGATTCGGCCTGTTTATAAATTTTTACTCCGGGTAATATTTCTTTATTTAGACGAGGGTCCAGCTTTCAACTCTTCGGAAAACGGTAGACCTAATACATGTCACGTCAACTGTAAACTGTGTCTTGCGTATTCTAGCACACATATGCAGTACTGCCCTCTGGAAGACAGCGGCAGAAATTCACTCCCACCCCCCTCAAATCTGAGATTTCCATTGAATAGGCTACAATCATAGATGCCACATAGCACAGATGTTGTTTTGAGCTCCCCCCCACCTCTTCCCCAGACTACTTTCATCAAGTAGTCTGTGAGAGAATCGTGATCTCAATTCTAAGCAAAAAAAATCATGATTCTCATCTTAGCCAGAATCGTGCAGCGCTAGACGGTATACAAAAAAAGGTTTGCCTGCATCATTTCAGTATGAAAGGGCGACAAGCTAGCTAAAAGTCCATTGTGTGCTGTTGCACACCTGGTAGTCATTAGCCTGCTGAACAAAGTCTGATTGATCAATAGCAGAGGTTAATCACCCTGACCAATGGATTACATCCTAATGCGGGGCCACAGAGGTATCAGAGACCCACTCAGATGCTCTCTAGCCACTGGGTTTCATATCCAGTGCTGTAGGTCCTTGGAAACAGACATACAGTATATATGTGGTACTGATGCACAGACACAAATGCAGACCACAGAACACATTGGCAGGGTATATATATATATATATATATACACACACGCAGGGGTTCTATAAAACTGGCTCTTATTTTGTTTTTTTTGTGTGAGAAAAAAAAACAAAAAAAAAACAAAAAAAAAACACTGTTTTATTTTAAAGTTACATATTTTTACATTACATTTAATTATTTTATAGGATGTACAAAAATATATTATCTTAAATAGTTTTTAAACCATGTAGTGATTTAACTTGTTTATTATATATGTGCTAGAGCACAAGTTTCTCTGCCATTGACTAAGCCATGTTTACCAATAAGACAGAGCTGTGCCAGTAAGTGCTGGTATGCAGTATAACAACAGATTTCCCACGTTGAAAATTACAGGTGATATTAGATTTAGATTTTGTTGTGCAATTCAAAACGGTTGACAGCCTTGCTTTATCCATAGCTTTCAGCCTGTGATGGACTGTGGAAATAAACACAATGTTGACTAGAAAAGGGGAAAAGGGGGTGCGTGTTATATATAAGCCTTTGACAAGACAGAGGTCGAAGCCCTTTGAGGACTCCACTCTGCCAAGTTCTTTCCTAAAGCCTCCCCCTCCCCCTCCCCCTCTCACATAAAACAAAAACATCCAATGGAGATCTATCTGATGCTACAAGGAGATCTGGTCAATATCATGTGGAACAGTCCTGGATTTAGAGGCTTGGCTATCCAAACCTGAAAGCATATTGAATGAAGACAGAATGGTCAGTCAGAAATTAAACATCGAGGGCTTGTGCATATACTCAGCAGGGAGTCCCTGGCCATATAGGAACCATTTTTCACACAAAACCTCAAATTGTGTCTGTGCATAATATTAACTCCCCCGCAAGTCTGTTCCGTCTGTAGGTTGTGAGTTGTGAGTTTGTGAGGGGTCTAGGGTATACGGCATTAAATCCTCACATGCATATTTTACTTTTATTATGAACTGCCAAACGCCTGACCTATTGCAGTACTATAATACTTATGTAAAAACTGTCTGTATGCATTGGCATAACATTATATTTTTGTTGTGTAAACTATATTGACTCCATGTACAGTTTTGCTATCCTGCAATCAGCGGAATACTAAACACCTGTTCACACTTATTGGCTGTTGTTTGTTTCAGTATTTAGTCTGGTTCCTCCCTATCTGGTCGCGAGGTATTGTTTATAGCTTAAAGCTTACTTGACTGGAGCCTTACTCCATAGTATATTATCTTATTAAACACACACGCAGCACGTTAACCTGCCTTTGTCTGTGCTGTATTCTTACAGTACAAGGTTACAACTCTGACATGTTATGTGAAATTATCAAATATAACCTCTGACTGGTTACTGATATTGTAAGAAAAGTTTAAATAAATTACAAATCATAAAAGACATAGGAAACAAAGCTAAATGATAACCACATACTGGGAAACAGGGATTACAACACTTTATTGTAGCTCAACTTGTATCCCTATTTGTACTGCTAATGTTTTGGTTAGCAGAAAGCTGTCCAAACAGCTATAGGCATTTTACAAGCGCAATTTACCAAAAGTGGCTTTGGTTTGCTCACCCGAAGTTGACCCTCAAAAATCCTCTATTACACAAAGCAATTGAGAACCAATTGCAATGGTGTACTGTACTGTATACTAATGATGAAAATAGGTTATAGAGCACCATTAATTGTATCTGACACCCTTGCTGATTTTGAGAAATACGTCTATATTACATAAGAGCCGTTGATCAATTATCATAGTTACATTGATATGTTGTTCTGATTGTGAACTACATTGTTATTTGTGTGTTTAATAACAAACTTGAACGACACAATAACTGAGTATGTCCACCTTTATTCTTCTAACACTGAGTCACATAGTGAAACCTCTGAATAGGTTGGGCAATGAGATCACACAGACACCAAATCCTACATTTATAGTTACACCCCACCCAACCTTCACAGTCTGGCTGGAAAATATAAGCAATTGGAATGTCTCAATTGTGTATTGTAATGTCACAATATTGTAGCCATGGCTTTATTTTTAGTGTAATATAAAAAACATGGATTATGTTATAACATGATGGCATTATTATGTATGTATTGAGCCAGAGGAATATTGAATAAAGATGTGCTCTTAGCTTTTATTCCATGTACAATTCATTATTTCAATTTAAACAGATTAGAATTCTACATTTCACCAACCAGTAATTGCAATCACTCCATGTCTCTCCACACTGAGTATTTTCTGTCTAACTGTGTTTTAGAGTCTAAGGAGTGGCAACTGAGGCCAACATTTTTAGGCTGCCAAACTAACTTGTCACTAACAGTATGTTAGTGACAAATTGTGAAAATTATGGATTATTAAATTAGCCTCTGTATTGTAGGTTGCAATGAGATGGAATAGTTTGTGTTTGAGAGAGACGCTATGAAAAAAAGTATAGCCATGCTTAATACCAGTAGAGATCTACCAATACGAAACAACCTTTTCCAGAAATCCACGGCCAGTGCCAATGTACTGCTCCAACACTAACCCAAAGATAGGCAGTAACATTCACTAGTTTATTATTATTGTAAGTGCAATCTGATCAACATGCAGCAAAAAGTAATTTACATCTAAATGCTGAGAGGTACCAAAGCGAAAAGAATAGATATAGAGAAAATGGCCGCCTCTCCTCTCCATATTGTATAGGGGGCCTGGCCCTCTTGGTTCGTTTTGGACAGCATTTCTGAGAAGGAACATGTGATTATCATACCACAACTATTTGTGAGAACAAATCTATTTATAGAGCTCTGAATGTTGATTAGGCTCTGAAACAAGGCCAACCTTCTTTCAAAGACTTGTAAATGGGCCAGGACCCCCATTGCTCTGCCCTAGGAACAAAACAGCTAGCCCCTTGCCCAG
Source organism: Aphredoderus sayanus (assembly GCA_027564795.1). Classification (NCBI taxonomy): domain Eukaryota; kingdom Metazoa; phylum Chordata; class Actinopteri; order Percopsiformes; family Aphredoderidae; genus Aphredoderus; species Aphredoderus sayanus. The sequence goes on from JAODUG010054331.1 coordinate 11,787, forward strand.
TACAACAGAGCACTTTTACAAAAGGCCACAGGGTCAAAACAAGAGTGTTAGAGTGGTTGGATCTATGTGAAACACAGGCTGAATGAAGCACAAATCATAACAGCGTGCTTTAGATGTGTGTTTGACATAGAGTGAATGAGCAATAGAAAGATATGACACAAGAAATTATAAAACAGAAAGAAAGTGAATAACAGAAAGAGAGGCACGTATGCTGTATGTATTTAGGAACATTTATCTAAGTTATTTCCTGAAGAACTCTATGTACACCTAAAGGGATGTATGTAAATATACTGTAATGTATGCCATTGGAAGTATCCAAATCTTTACATTGCTTTCTCAAGAGCCAAAATCAAAGAGAAGGGGTAACAAAATATGAAATTACAGCTCATCGTGAATGATAAAAACCGTTAGTCTATGTAAAAACTCAAAACAAATACCACTTGATCCCATATGATTTAAGCTTAGCTGTGAAATCCATTTAATTAAAAATTTAAACGAAGAACCTTTTAGAGTAAAATACTGTCGTGTAATACAAGACAATTCTGCAAATTAAATATGACAATTTGCCTCAGACACCTGATACCAAGGTATTTCCCAGAACACAGTTGGGAAGGTTTGGACATTAGAGGTCAAGGTTTTTAAGATACACAAGTCACAAATCTCAATGTTTATGAATAGAGGCATTTCTCAGTTCAAAAATAAACAGAATCAGCCACAGAAAGTCTAATGGAAAATGTCGAAACTAAAGGGACATCTTATCAAAAGGAACGGCAAATTTTGTGAAAATACAGAAATTGGACTTGTCAGCCGGTCTCATCTCTGAAGCCAATGATTACTTGAACTCTTCAGAATTTCCAGTAGTTTTTCGACATTTGAGAACTAACTGTCTGCTATAGTTTGGAGCCCAACAATATTAACCCCCTTTAAAAGAAAACACCTAACCCATGTCTTCCCACAAAGACCAAAAATCGTTGGTTAAAATTAAAGTTCGTGGCGGCGTAGCAATGACAAGGGATCCATTTACAATGGAAGGAATATATAATGAGATGAATCTCACAGAAAAATTTAAGGAATCCTTTACATAGCAGAAGCGGCATGATTGAAATGACCTGAATGACCACATTGGCACATTGATTAAATATGCAATCCAATCTAAAAATGGTTCAATTTGATAGTCAGGATTTTCTTATCAAGTTCTTTGTGTTAGACTTGTATTTATCATAGGAATGTGTTTAAAAGATAATTTCATAAATTAATCAACAGTAAATAATATCTAACAGCTGATAGTCATCATAAAAAGAGTACTCATTATTTAAATCTTTTGGAGCATTAGCAGACAAAAATATTAATCTTTTTCATCTTTGGCGGATATTTATTCATAAATGATAGGTGAAACATTGTTGTGTAATTTGTGGTTGGCTATAATTCAAACCCCTTCTACAACAATTAATCTGTGATTTCCCAGCGAAGGAAAGATGCTCACTACTCATTTGAAGGCAACCGTTTAGTGAGCACATACTGTAGGAAGATGACTTTAGACAGGCTTCCAAGATGCAAGTATTCAAGCTGTGCGTTCTCTGTGAGAGCAAAGCAATGTGGGATATCTTAACAACTTACTATATGTTCATAGAAAACTGTCATTTAACGTTCAAACTAGGCATTGCAAATTAAATATGAATTATACAACTGCATTTCTCATTTCATGCCTCAGATATTCTTGCCTCTGTTGTTCATAACTGGTTGAAAATGAAATTGGCTTCTCTGTGAAGGACACATGCTATGCTATAACTTTGAAGGCGTCATGCCTTCAGCATGCAGCTTAATTGGAACTTCCTGCCTTTAAATGCTGCTTTTTTGGGAAGCAATTTTATAGTTTTACGCTGAACCAAAAGACTCCAGGCTTTCATAGATCAACATTTGAGCGAATCAATTAATGCCCTATTTAAACATGAATAATGTAGAACAATAAAAGGCTCTAATAAAAAATATCCCATACTCCATGTAGTACCGCCAAGTACCACTTGGTGTATGTGTACTCCACATTGACAAATACTTGTTGGAGTAGATGTACAATACAGTAGTACCAAATAGTAGCACCCACTGCAGGTGAAGGTCTCACACATTAATGTTATGCTCTTACAGTCTTAGACTCTTGTAGATAGGCTTAGGATGTTCAAAAAAACTAAATATATCAAATTGCCGAGATGTAAAATTGACCGGTTACAAGAGCCAGGCCTGCATGGTCATACCTGTAGTTGTGTTTCTCACTGCCGATGTGAAAGCGGTCATAAAGGGAGAAGGCCTGGTGTCCATCCCAGTCAGTCAGCTCTACGCGGAGTGCATATTGCCTCTGGCTGGTCAACAGGTAGACGTATTCGTTCCCCAACCAGTGCTCTGTCGAAACTGTGCCAAAGCCCTGCAACAGAGACAAGAACACTTAAGGCCTGAAAACTGAGCTCTCAAATTCCAAAGAGAATCCCTTTTGTTAAACAGGGGATAAAAATATCATTCCACTTTGTTGCTGCTCATTTCCCGGAAAAGTCTCTGGACTAAAGGACTACTACAGGATTTTGGACAGTGGGATGAGAGAATGTCCAATGAATTCTTCTGTCAATGAAGATTGATCTCCGCTAAATGATTTTAGACTTGGAAAAAAAAGTTTTTGTTATACGATATTAAATGATTTTTGTTTATTTTTTATTATTCACCAGCAGGAAGGTTTCCAAACTTTTTTGGACATTTCATTTTTTCTTGTTTACATTTCGCTTACACACCATTTCTTGCAGTTCTCATCAGTTCAGGCTACAACACAAAAGACAAAAGCTAATGACATGCCAGCTATTAAAAAATACATAGAAGACATATTTTCTTTGATACTGCATGTGCCGTAGCCTTGAAGTTGCAGATAAAATGCCATATTACTAAAAACACTTAAAAACACATAATAGGTTGATGGGAACGCACCTTTTCCAGCCTTCCTTTTTCCCAAATGAAACATACATACCTCATTATTACATAACTTTTTTTTGTAAATCATGCATAAGCGCATGCCTAAAATATAAATAATTTAAACAATTGAGTTTATATTTTGATCTGCGTAGCTCTTTGTCATGGGCAAAGTGGTCTTGACAGCAAAGGAAGAAATGGCCTTCGGCGGTGAGTATCATAAAACCACAACATTGTGGATTGGAAACACCCATTATTGACTTCACAAGTTTGGGGCGGTAAATATGGGGCATTCCTTAGATTGAAGGACGAGAGAGAGAGAGAGAGAGAGACTGCCCACAAATCCCAAACTGTTCTCCCTCCTGACTGGTCGTTCAGTTCAGTTCAGCCACCCCCCACCCTCGCCCCCAAACCCGGGAACCCTGGCTGCAGTGTGGGGACCTGGATTTGGCCTCTGTCAACAGAAACCCCCTCTCCACCTCCTTTTGTCATGTTCCAGAACACCGCGTTCCCTCACTTGCAAAAAGCCCCTGATCTTCATCTCTCATGGAGTTGAGAGATGAAGAGATGGTTAGTCACATTGTTGGATGCGAGCACTCGCTCAGCAAAGCAAGCGCTTGAGAGCAAAAGAGTAAAAAATACTACTAATGTTTGATATCTTTAAGTGAAGAACATTTGTCTTGGCCTGAGGAGACTAACATAAATATGGATTTATGGGGTGGGTTTTTTATCAGCTGTGATTGCAACATGGCATCCAGCAGAAAGGAAGGTATACAGAAGATGAGGCATGATCTCCTGTGGCACACATCCAGCTCTGGTAATGCAATTATCAACATTGTATGTCCATATGAACACGTTTTAATATCTAGAGCAGTACATAATCTCTGTCAAATGTGCTTTGTCCTCCCACAGTGAAAAAACAGCTTCATACACTTTTGACTGAAAGATTTACAAAGCCTTAATGCGTAATAAATCTGTGAGCATTAGCATGGGGAGACCAATGTTAGCTGAATTAATTGCGCAATAAAACATTTTCGAGTACCTCCGGTCTTGTCAAGGAGAGGGGTTGTTCTATTACCATCATATGTCAGTGCCAATGTTCTTGCTGTTCAAATATTGCAATATACACACCCAATTTGTCCACCTGTCAGAAACTGGACGCTACTCATTGCTAGCTCCTAAATTTTAACTGGGGGTTACACTCTCTCTTTTCATTAATTCTTCTTAGTTTTGTCTTTGTATCCCCGATTTGTCTTTACCCAGTTTGTCTTTACCCTCCTGCAAGCCATAAGGTCTCTCCTCAAAGGAATGTGTTGACCAATTTCTATCAGCGTTTCTCTCAAACCCTTATGCATTAACATAACATACTGTAGATAGCATATTAAATGGGTTGTCCTAATTTCATTACTATTAATATTACTATAGGAGAATACAGGGTGACGCTTGGATCAGCATGAGGTTACACAATACAAATTCTAGTTTATTCCTTTAACACAAGCTCACAGGGTTTTCTCATTAATGTATCACTGTCATTATTAAGCTATAATGACATAAAAATGGCCGCAAAGGAAATATGGCAGCCTGCCATAGTCCCATAGATGACCCAAGTATTTCCCTTTTGTGCGGTGTAAATTGTCGTTCTTGGCTTGTATGCCAGGGTTCTTTTGATATGCTTCTCAATGGGTTGGTAAGTCATGCTTTAGAAACAGAGGATGGAGACACGACGGAACAGGGGATAGGAAAAACTATAAACTGAAATCAGAAGCATCTCCCACGGGTAGTGTAGCCTACTGTACCTTAAACACAAAAACATTGACTCATACACAGATTGCTTGCTATCAGTGTTTGTCAAGCAGTAACTAACATAAATCACATGTTTTAGTTGAATCCCGTAGATGTTAACACAGACAATGTTCGCCTTGACAACAAACAGATTATGTTCACCCTAGCACCTCGTATGGTGCTGGAAGACTAAACACATTTGTTGTTCTCTGATTTGTTTCCTGCTGGAAAACGGGAGGACTAACACTATGTCACCATGTCCCTCAGTTAGACCACTCAACGATCTAAGATGCCCCACGTCACTCTAATAATAGAAGACAGAGGGGAAGACGTCCAATACGTCCAGCCGCATATTTTCTAAAGGTCCCGATAATGCCGGGGGATGGAAGGACATCTGGTTAAACTGTTCCAAGATCTGTTCTCAACACGCTGACTGTAGCCCAGAAAGTGCAGCCTGTTACAATCCAACAGCAGACAGGGTGTTTTGCTCATACGCGCAGTGTCATCATTCATGTTTTAAAGACGTTTAAGTGTTCTTCCACTGTTCCTGTGTGTCTTGTCTTGCTGTTTTCACATCCAATATAATACATCATCGCCTTTATCTAGTGCTTAATGGCTACACATCTTGGCTGGGTGTATTTGTGTACAGTGTTGTGTGCACTTTTCTCCTCTTACTATTTTGTACTCCTTCCACGTTCGCTGAAAGTCGACACTACCGTCTTCTCGGCGCTGGATGACTGTCCACCCACCGCCAGCCGTTTCCATGTTACAGTACACCTATGGCACAACAAGAACACACACAGGGAGAGTCACACTGCAACTTTCTAAACCACAACGCCCACACATCCCCAGAGAAGCCCCAACATCAATAGCTCACGACCACTCATAGTCTATGAGGTAACTGTTGTAGCCCCTGTAAGATGCTATCTGTCTTCTAATGTATGAACACGTTACAAAACATTTCTTTATCAATGCACTACATTCATCATCATCCAGCTCATTCCCAGCTGCATTAACGAGCAACAAAACTCATTTCTGTAATCACCCCATTTCAAGGCACTCCTTTCCGAAGCCTCTCCCATGAATCACGGCCGGGAATGCCAAGTATCTCCTACTCGAATGTAATCAACGTCTCCTTATCCCTCACCAGTTCCCCCAGAGATGGTCCTCATCAGCAGGCTTCGTTTCGGGGGATCAAAGGGAAGGTTTGGCGGCTGGGCACAAGCCGTCAGACACCTGGGTGCAGCGTGGCCCTTAACCCTGCGCCTCGCCACATGTAAGCTGATAACACTGCGCTATCGGACGTCCTGCTCTTTGTTTTGGGGAGGAGAGCTTTCACCTCAGTCAGCCCACACAGCTGCACACACAGTCTGGGTATAATTAAGGACGCACCTTTGACAGAGCTGTGTTTCACAAAACACACACGCATGCACACCCACACCCACACCCACACACACACACAAACACACAACCCACCATTCCTTTTCAACCTCTGCTGCCATCAGACGGAAGTCTGGCAGCCCCCTGTTGCGGTGAAAGACATAAATAAACAGAGATGCAACCCCCCCCCCCACCCACATACACACACACACACACATCAAACCTCCTACCTGAAAAGCCTTCACTTCAGCCAATTCATTTAAGTCTGTCAGTATCATGTGGTGCTATATACAACATGCAAGACCCGATTTTCGCACACCAGAAAAAACTTTGCAAACAAATGGTGGTATTATTAATTCTGACCCTGCCTTGCTGCTTTAGACTGCAGTCTACAGTCGTGTCCACAGCTACAGTAATGTCAGTGGGGCTAGGGCAGGCCTGCCCCTGTCTCCCAATGCATTAGCTAATGTTCTGGATGCTCCCTATTTGGGAAGGAACACCTGTTTCACCCAATCTTCTTCCTCTTCTAAACATTTTCTCTCTTTTTCCTGGCTGATTATTCCTGACTGGCCAAAGTTCAGCTGTGGTTTAGTGAGATTCTAGCTTCATTAGAGAATGCTGAGGCTAAGTCATACTGGAAGAAGCCAGGCTAAATCGACTCCCCAACAGCCATCAAAGGGATGCTTAGGTTTGATGAAAAGGGTGCATGCGCTGCCTACCTTTTTGGTCTCTTGGGGGCTGATTTGGATGGTGTAGACTCCATTCTTGTAGAAGCCAGCTTGGTAGATGTCGGCACAGTCGCGGAACTTCTTTTCTTCATCCACTCTCTTTGTGCTGTTTGGCACTGCTATAAGAATTACAAGAAATGATGGACGTGGTCTTTCATTGAAATTAAGTATAATACAATTTCACAAAACAGATGCTATCTTAAGGGCTTACATACAAGTCTTGAACCTTCCAGTTAAAGTATGGTAAATAGTGATGCGCAGATCATGTTTTTGTATAAGAGCCAACCCTCACCGCTCGACCTGCAAAAATATGTGTTCATCAACCACCCGAACTCGACCAGACACGCAAACCACCACCTTTAACCTACCATGTACAGCGATGGCGATATATAATAATAATGCATGTTTTAATGGGACCGACACTGGCGTAGACAATGTTTTGCAGAGCCACGGTAGGCTACAGCAAAGTGAGTGAGCAATAGATTAAACCATTTCATTATTTTGTTTTGCTGTTAGCAGCATTAATTTACATACATATTGTTCTATCGGGTGCAGAGTGATATGTGATAGATGTACATACATTATACAGGATGATACATCTTCCTGTGCATGTGTTACAGTATATTTTAGAAGAGACAGTGCGTAGCAATTCGGAGAGAGCAAAGTGTATTGCATGCAGTGTCCCAGTAGACACAGTATTACAGTATACAACTTTTTGACCCAACCCACCCACAATCATTGTTGTACAACTGTATTAACACAATCTATGATAAAGAGCGCTAAATGTTAATGTAAAATTTTGAGAAATGTGAATGTGGAATTGACAACCTTCACATCGCACAACCTGGACCACATCATGTTTTTTATCCATGGAAACACCCCTAGCAGGCCAGTTTATCATAAGATATACATCTCAGATATGGGAAACTAAAGCAGAAGCTGCATAGAGAGGTCTCACAGCGGATATCTCATAACGGCTCGATAACATCTGAGGGGGACTAACTTATTAACAAGAGAAAAGCACTTTAGCTGTCTGATCGCTCTCTTTTCAATTTTGACAGGCCTCCTCAAAGCCACAGCTGTGCCCATTTCCATCTGTTGATAATTATGGAAGCAATATTTTGAAACCATGCAAGAGGCTGAGGACAAATTACTATATACAAGCTCTACATTTCAAGTTCCTGTTATAACAAGTGCTTTATATTTACCTTTAAAGCCCTTGTTATACTGATAGATGGAAATTCCTTCAGAATTTTTTTTCGCAAAGGTGGGGCTCATCTCAGCTTTCGCACCATTGTTTTTACTGTTGGGATTACCGACCCGACGAAGATGTCACAGAAAGAAAGTGAAATGTGTCAGTGATCTTTACATGCTGCTTTGATCCCCTGCCCCCTAAACTTTGCCCTCCAATGTGGAAGCAGGCCATCTATTTAAGATAACGGCCATAGGCTCGTTTTAACAATGTAAAGAGTGTCAGAAACAAGAATCTCCCACTGTGATGGTTTGACAGAGCAGACCCTTGCACTGCAGACCCTAACACAACATAGGACGTCCATGTCGGGCGGTAATTTACCCCTAGCTGTGCGACAGAGAGTCAAGTTATAGAGGCCGCTAAGATCAGTGTCAAAGGGGAACTTTCTGGCACTCGATCTGCAACATTGTGGACTTTTTTCCCCCACGCCCAATACAACCATTGCGATCTCACTGGGAAGAAGAAGAAGGCTGTCTGCAAAGAGCGCCTCTCTCAAACAGCTTGCTGCCTTTCTCCGCAAATATTATTGATGCCTGATATTTATTTACAGATAAATATTTTGTGGTTCAGTGGGGACTAGTATCCAGTAGGGGTAGGGGGGGTTCATGTGAAAGGACAAACAGGGCTATGTTTGCATAAATCAGTGCCATTGCCAAATGAACACAAGTATTGGGTCCAAAGAGATAGAGAACTGGAAATGGACTATTGCGAACCGCACTGCTCTCATGTAACTATATTCAGCTCAGTACATTCTACAGAAAGCACAATGATCTGGTGGAGTCTGGCCATATCTGAAGAATTTCATGTAATAAGAAAGTAGTAGTAATAGATTAGTTTGAATGGAAATGTGTGTAATGGCTCACAATCGTACCCATCTAGAGGTGTTTGTGCTAGCTGGCAACAATACAGACTACAGAACATATGCAGGTGCCACACGATTTTGCCATGCAATGTTTAAAAATGTGGGTGTATTGAGATCATTAGGTTACTTTTAATAGAGGCAGTCTGGTCATTTCCCGTATGCATGCATGTGTAGCACACCGCTTAAATGCCAATTTGAGGCTCCCATGAAACCCCGACCCCACTCTTGTTTAGATTATGTTAGTATCCCCTGCTGTAAAAATGATGGATGGAATTTATTTTGCGGGCTAATAGAAAACTGTAAAGAAAATCATATTTAGCAGCCAGAAGTTTTTAAATACTGGTCCAAAATTGAGGTCAATTACCGTTAATAACAGTATGTGGCTCATTGCACACTAATAAGGTTTAGGTAATGATTATAGCCTAAACAAGAGCAACATGTGGGCATCTGGCCACATTCAGGATGACTTACAGCGGTGGAAGACATTGTAAATCTTAATTACAGGAAAAAACCTTTCTGGGACATGCAAAACCATGTTTAAATAGATTTACTATACAACCCTTATTCTAAGGATATATCTTCCCTGTAACAACCGTAATTGCTGATATGAGACCGTGTTTTAAAGGAACTGCTCAAACTGAGTTTTCAAAACATTGCCTAACTTGCACAGACGCCACATAATGACATGACATGGCCTTTCCTCCTGAAAACCCTAATTTATTTCTCAAGTAAACAAACAGCCTCATCAGAACAGCCATAAAGCTCTGGTCCTCTATTTGAAAATGGCAGTGGGAATGGGCGGCAGTGCAACAGATGCTTGGTGGGACCTACCCACTCCTTCACCTCTTTTTGGACAGGGCATCCCCCAGGAGCTATTACAGTTTGACTTATTCAGGCTGGGGTGAAGAAAGAGCTGACCTTTGACCCGCACACCCGGCTCAGACCTAGGCACCCCCGCGGAGTAGGAAGAGACCAACTGCGGCAACGTTTCACGTCAATCTCCTCTTGTTAAAGGCACACACCAATCATTGCTAAAGCTGCCCTACTCTGCTGACCTACTGAAACTAGAAGTGACAGGGATAAGGTGATAAACAGAATGTTAGGTTAAAGCCATAAATGCCTTATTTGCCATGAAATAAAGCCATGACCCTATAATTCACAGGATATATCAAGTTGAAAGTGGCAAATAAGGACACTGGTTAGGGAATTCCCGTAAATACATATTAAGATTACATATTAATTACCTAAGATAATACATTCACACAATATACAAGAACTCTTAGACAAGTGATACTTATGTTATTTCATTCAGTCAGTTTACAGGATTTATTCTTTGTAAAATGTGACTTGCTTTTACTGGTTACTTTAAACTTTCATTTCATTGAAATGGTAATTTAATTTAATGTATTTTACTCTACATGCTATTACTTATATTTACAATATACCTACTATACTGTATGTAAACCACCTACACTACAGTATGGGTGGCATATGGACAACAATGGGCCAATGGAACGACCTGTTGTATAACACTACATATTGCATGTAGACAAATGTAGTAACCTGATTATACAATTTTATAAGAAATCCAATGGAAAGGCTTTCATAAATGGATACTATCCTGAATTGTTATTGTATTACAGAACCTCAAACAGCAATGACTAGAAGCGAAACCGACATGTATTTACGTGAAAATGTTACACAAGATTGTTGCTTTAACGTGATAAGATAGATTTGACCTCCTCTTGCCAAGATGAACACTACAGGGTATTAAACATGTGCTCACCAATTCCATTTGCTCCGAACTTTACGGGTTCCACTAGTGACCTTTTATCGCATGGAACATTAAAAGTATGGAAGGAGTGAGCATGGTAAATACAAAGCATGTGTTAATCAGGCACAGCAGTTATCCCCTCATGTATCTCGTGTATGTTCATGGCCTTGTCATTTCCTGTCTGATGGGGAACCACAGTAAGCGATGTGGGGTCTAGAGGCATCACAGTAGGAAGCCTGCTATTAGAAACTGGGTTGTTTCTCCAAAACCTGCACGTAATCAATCCCCATAGCAGACATTCAGGGGAAGTCTCCTGTGACCAATGGGAGTTAAGGGCAATGTTGGGATCAAGTGGGTTTGTGGTGTTAGGTGGTTTAAACTGTCAAAGCGGGGGTAATGAGTTCATTGCATTGGACTAATCTAGAGGGTAGCATTGCTGCCTGGGTCAAACGCTGTACCGAAAGGGAAATCCCTAGTCTCTTATTTCCCTGCTGGGAAGACATGGAAGGATATAAAGTCCATTACTCAGAAGTGGTGGCTGTTTGACTTTTCATTCAAGCAGCAAGTACAAACTTTATAGGGTAAGGAGTGATAACCCATTACCATAAAGAGAGCACCATGCTGCGTTATGAGCAAAAAGCATGCCTTTCACAGAAGAGCACCACACTGGGTGACAATAAGAAACATGTTTTTTCAATAGATGAAGGGATTTCAGAGCCTTCCTGTATTACTCAGTATGGTGAAAGTGTGATAAAACGTCCATCGTTATATTACAGTCCCACAAGGATGTTAAATTGATGGACCATTTTGCTGTCATATTTTATATGATATAGAGTGGTGCATAAACGTAATGTTCTGTTTTCAAAACACTTGGCTTGTACAATAAAACCATCTAAAACCACTGGGTTCTGAAAACACAGATTTTCTTTACGATGCTAGTGTTTTGAGGCAAGCTCTCTAAAGCATGTTGGTGACGTCTACATTAAATACTGAAAGTGCCAAACAGCCTCCCTGTTGTATTAACAACTGTTTACTGATGCACCAGATTATAGTAACATTTTAATTAAACGGGCTGAATCATTGTTGTAAATTAATGTAAATTAATAATACATACTCTATCGTTTTAACTAAATGAAAAAGGTCAACATTGTAGTCTTTAAACCAAGATTGAGAACAAGATACAGGTGTCCTACAGTTAACCCACCTCATAAATAGCAATGTAACAATATGAATAAGCCCAGCACTGTATACAGTATAGGCTTAATACCAAGATTGAGAAGATAATAAAGGTGTCCTGCACTGAACCCACCTCCGTCTTTGGAGCAGAGGTTGAGCAGATTATGGACTGTGTCCATCATCTCCTGCTGTTGCCTCTGGAGAGCGGTGCTGTTTCCCGTGGCTCGGCTCAGCTGGTCTTCCAGCTCCCGGATCACTCCACTCTGTCGCCCCACCAAAGTCTGCAGGCTCCCCTTCTCCTCCCTCAGTGCCGCCAGCTCCTCGCGGTGACGCAGCTCCATCTCTGACATCTTCTGCTCCAGGAGGCTGAGGAGAGGAGGAGGAGGAGGCCAGGTCAGGGAATGCTTCCATTGCGAAACGCTAATTATTCCTCCAGGCCTCGGACTCCACTGGATTTCTCAGCGGAGGTCGCAGACCCTTTGCGGGATTCGACTGGATAAAATATTGTTTTGTATTCTCTCGTAATCATCACAGTTGTCACTGTGTTAATTATGTAACAAGATCTGTGTTTACCCTCATATCCATGACAAATGGACGGAATTAAATAATATTTTCATACCTCTGACTCTTCTCTATTCTACTTTGTCCTTAAAAATTTGAAGGAATTACCAGTTTCTTAGTATGCGATACCAATACGAGAACCAACAGTACACTGATCACGTCAGTTGTCTTAGTTGCTATGTTTTCCACACTCAAAATAAACATTATGGCTTTATTGCTAACTTTGCAAATTCATCTTAAATCAGTATGGGAAAACAGTCTCCATGCAAGTATCTCAAGCTCAGCTAAATGCCCAGAGCAATCTACTGGACTTAAAAATGACTCCAAAGTAAGAACCACTAGTGACTGCTATTTGTTCTCCTTTTAAGTGCATACAAGAGGTCTTTGTGAATGTAATAATCTGCATGAAACAATGGGACCAAGCCCTTTTAAACACAACATCATTTGGGACACTTCCATTCTACATATGACTCTATCCAAAATCCACATTTTAGCTGCTTGTTTTGCAATAGCTTTTAATGACCCAGCAGGGAAATCAAGTCTTCAGTACTCAAGGCTGGTTTCGATGGCAAAGAATAAGATGTTTATAAGATAGCTGATGTTTGAAAAGGGGCACCTACACATATATATACAAAATAAATTAATATCTATAATATGTTGTAATATTCAACAAAACATTTTGATGTTTATATATTTCTAATTTAGTCTTTATGTTCATTTTGGTCGGCTTGGCTCAAAAGTTTAAGAACCACTGTTCTGACAACATGTGTTCTTGCTTATTATTATTTCCTCTGGTCAATCTTCCTCCACTTGTGCAGTGTTGATGGTAGCTAATGCTACTTAGATTGGTGTCCTGTTCCTACCCGTTCTTGTCATATAGCTTGCTAATCTCATTGGTCTGGACCAAAAGCTGCTTCTCCAACTTGTTGGTGGACAGAGAATTTTCCAGAAGCTGGATTTCAAGCCTGGATGTCTGATTTAGAACCTGTGAACAAAAAAGAAACACTTTATACAGCTTGTAATATATTATTTCTACAGCTCATGTGAGGTGGTACCTGTGTCTCGACATCAGTTAGTTTGCGGGTCTGTTCGGCTGTCTGAGAGAG
>JAODUG010054331.1:25453-36460 GCA_027564795.1 Aphredoderus sayanus
TTTCTACAGCTCATGTGAGGTGGTACCTGTGTCTCGACATCAGTTAGTTTGCGGGTCTGTTCGGCTGTCTGAGAGAGGAGGTTGGTGCCCATTTCCAACATCGCTGCTGTTTGGTTGTGGACAGCACTCTGTTGTATCTGAGCCATCTCTGCCTTCATACTCTCTTTGATGTAATTCTCAATCTGTCCCAAAGAATGGCAGAAAAATAATGCAACACAAATACATGGGTGTTTTGAGTTGACAAACATTAGCAATGTTTTTTTCCCCATTATGCCAAAATTACATTTATCTGCATTTAAACTTAAGGTGGATAGATAGATAGAAACATTTAAAATGCAACAAATATTTGTTGCATATTGTCTAACAAAGTAGATTAATGCCATTACCCTAATTAGCTAGGAAGGGATGGGGCAGAGTTTGCACAGTTACTCACTAAGTTTATCATGAAATAAGTATTTCATCTACATCTGTCAATCCAGACATGGTTGGAGGAGTTGGAGTAACATACAGTGAGAGACCTACAGTATTTCTCAGTATATGTTTTCAAACATACATATCAAGCTGAAGGCTAGACTGTCCAGTTAATATCATATTGGTGACACCTACCACCTAAATTGTAAGTGATCAAGTGTCCAACCGGTGTTGCTGCAAATTTTAAAACCTACTAATACTAGAAATATGAATGACTGGGGATTAATAATGTATTATCTACCAGCCATCAGCAGCAAAACCTACATTTATCTTTAAAATATCCAACTTGTAGCTTTATATTATATATTTTCAGGACATATTAACAACCTTAGTTACAGTGTAAAACGTTAATAAATCCCATTGTGTACTAAATTCACTGGTGTGTGAAGCGATTGGTGACAGTACCTCTCTCTCTCTGATTTTCCGTCCCTGTGAACCTACAGATTGTTCCCATTATCGCGTTAGTACTAACGTCCGGTTATACCCTCCCCCAGCAGTGAACTCAGTGTTGACATGCATTCCTATGGGAGCTAGCTTGCGTTATGACTGTTCAAAGGAGGTAGACCTCAAGCTCCAGTGAAGACAACACACACACACACACACACACAGACACACACACACACACACACACACGAAATATCAACATTTAGCCTACCGTAGACATACTGTAGACAAGCAGGGATAATAGCATAGAATGACAAACACACACACGGAAGTCTTAACATACAGCCTATCACAGATACAGTGTATAATGACAAACGGGGGCAAAAGAACGACACACACACATGACATGTACACACTCAGGAATATATCACTAGCAGGCTGGTTTTACTGCATTGTGTGCTTATATGAATGCATATAAAATAAAATACAAAGTTTTCAACGGTGGTCACTAATTTAAGGTTTTTAAGAAAAGAGCTGACACAACGAAACAGATTACTGTAGTTAAATAATTGCCTGGCAAAATGATCCTTCACAAATTGAATAGAGAATTTACTGAACATTATAGGTTACAGATTTTGGCATCAAAAATTATCTAAGGTAAAGAAAAAGTCAAATATTCTAAAATTACAATTAAAATAGTTAAATCGTGAAATCAAATTAATCAAATGTGAATAGAATTAAGCATAATGGTTTTAAAATATGGTACTGACCTATGCACAGAGGAAATAAACTACCATTAAAAAAAAGAAGATTGATATCAACCTTTCAATCAGCCCATGATCGCAGAGACAATAAAATACTTTTGGACATATTTTCTATACAAATCTAACAGCCAACTCCCAGCCATTAGCGGGCGCCTGCCAAGTGGAATTAACTTTTCAATGTAATATCCTCTCTTGGCATAGATATTAAAGAGAAACGTAACGTTTTCTCAGGCTCAATTTCAGATATAATACAGCTTCCCTTAAATGTGAACTACATCAGGGTGATATAAGTGTCACTTTCCTCAAAATCTCCAATGGTCAACCCCCCCAAAATTGGAATGAAAACAAGGAGTATGGAACCAACACAACTGAGGCAATGATGGATTACCCTGTCTGTTAATGAACCAGAGATTGTTTGGAAATGGTTTTCTGTCCATGTATAAATGCATAATATCAATTCTTCAGATGATGGTTTAAGGGTATAAGACATATGTTTTAAAAATCATAATCAATCTAAACCTCACGATATGTGATTTCTGCATTGGAGACTGTCTTATACACACTACACACGACGTCAGATTAGACGAACATTGTGCCGTACATTCTTGACGTGTCATAGTAGGGAGACTGGCAACACTACACGTATGACACCGACCGATCACCGTATGCTGTCGTTCACGAACTGTCAAGAGATCATGTGTCGTTGTGGAGGAGGGACAAGAAGTTGTCAATCATAGTTTACAGTTCGCGGTGCTGGTAAAGCATTTGTCAATAATGGCTTCACAAGCGCTGTGTGTGATGCTGGGGGTTTTATGTTCAGATAAAAAAGAAAGAAAGAAAACGTTTACTGTGGACCTGTTCCTGGGTGTCACGCAGAGGACAGTATGGGCTGTCTTTCCTTCAAAGGGAACTTGAGGCAAAGAATATATTTCTATCACTTTGCAATAACATTAGCCAACAGCTAGGCCTATAGCATGGTATAGTTGCCATTGTTCAACAAAGTGCTCTTTAGTTTTGTGTCATTTTCTTCGTCATTTTTAAATAGTCTGCTGAAGAGCATCCTGCCATCCTATTGGTTAACGTGAATGAATATGTCGTAACACGTATTAGGGGATGTCAAACTAGGCGAGAAAATTCAAGAAACTCTAACATGCTAGTCTTTTAGTCGGGGCGTCCTGAGGCGTCCCAGACGGCTCGTAGCCTATCTTGGAATATGTCACACTACACGGAGTAACGACGCCTGTCGTCATTTCCGACAAGCCACGTTCTGTCCCGATGCTGAAAATGCGTCGGTCACAACCGAATCGGATCCAAATCGGCCTGAAATCATGTAGCGTGCACCCAGCATTAGCAACAGTATGGCCAACGATCACTTCACTCTACTGTTTTGACTGCGAGTTTAGTACCCAAAGCTAACGTGGGCACTAGACATTACACATTACGCACCATACAACTAGGAAGAAAAGGTAACTATGTGACAGATGGCTGGCAGAAATGTCAGCCCCAGAGCTTGTCTCAAGGCTGGATCTGGTGGGGGTCATAAATGGAAAGTACCAAAGAGAACCAAGATTACGCAAACACGCCCAATCATGTAAAAACACCACTTGGGAAACAGTAAAACTGGAGCATGTGGGTGTCAGGTTATTTGGATAGCTTCTAACCGCAGTGTATTTCCAGACAGTGAGTACCCAGAGAAAGAATGGCGGGCAGCAAAAGAGAGTAGTAATTCTTTGCCAACATTAGAATGCAAACCAAGAGGAATTTGAGGATGTGTATGTCTTTTAAAATACGCAACTCTTTCTCCTGACGTAAGACCTATAGTGTAACCAGTCTCCTCCACTCAGACTGGAACAAATTACTAACTAATTAAATTATATACAGTATTTATGGTTTCATGTCAAATATATGTGACCCGATGAATTGAGTGAGTGAAGTGCTAATTTTGTCTGAAAGATATTCCGTTTTACTTAACGTTAGCAATTTAGAGTGTTCTGAAAATACAATTAATTTCACAAATCCAACCTATGTGTATCCCAGTGGACATTTATCACATTCATGTTAGCTTAATGGTTCTTTTTAACTTTCATTTAAATAGTGTCCATCTCTGATAAAAACACATTTACCTCTTTAAAAATAGAATGGATTTAAGATTTAACATCACTTCCAGAGAAAATAAAACTATACATATCACCCTCTGAGATTCAGGGTAAAGGGACATTCCAGAAGCTGCAATAACACCACTTTTAAATTGACTAAATGTTCCTGTGGTTAGAGCAGGCCTGCATAATCACCGTTTGCTAAGTGAGAGTCACATAAAACAGAAACTTTATGTTTCCCTAACTGCCACTTGACAGTGCGGCATAAAGGTTTTAAGATGCTGTCCTTGGCAAAGTAGGGCTTTTGTGCAGACTGCCTGTGAGTGGGCTATAATGACCCTATACCTGGAAGCCCCCGCCCCAACTGTGCTAAGTGAACCGTGTGAATGAAAACACTGATGTATGTAGGGGCTCATCCATGAAGACACTTTGAGTGCAGGGTGGTGAATTACAACACTGTCTGCTTTGGAGCATGTCTAGGAGATAACTAATAAGCTGTGTGGCAGAAAGCATGGAACACAGGTGAAAGACTGTTTGTCATTGACGACAAGTGTTTACATGGAGGAGGGGGATCCATACTGGACGTTCTTATTATCAATGAGAAAATCACATGACTAAAAGGTATGAAATCCATCAGCAGAGCCCCTTCAGGAATGTTATCTTGCAAGCTTACAACTTCAAAATGCCACTTCTTGACTGCTACAACCAGGCGAATCACTGAAGATGAGCCTCCCAACTATCACCGTTACAGATTACAACAAATGTTTACAGTTTTTATGACATTTCCAGTTTGCAGTAACATCTGTCTCAAAAGCGGCTCTTCAACGTAGACCGTGAGAGTAGCAACATGGTGGGCCTGGACTATATAAAACACTTACTGCCTAAAGCTCTGTCACAGCCCTGCTTATCTCTCACTCTGTGTGTGTGCGTGTGTGTGTGGGTCGGGGGTTGAGGAGGACGGGGGACGCATGTCTGTTTGAGGGAGGTATGGTAGAGGTTTGTGTTCTGGGATGCTTCTACTTGTGCTCAAGCCTGGGGCCATTTCTGACTACTCTAATGGACAGGGAATGGGATATATTATGGCCCAAATCAGCACTTTGCTGCCGAGTCACAAACCACTTCATGAGCCTGTGTCAGCCGGTACCCTTACGCCTTCTTATCAGCCAGCTGACAGTGAAGAGGGAATGTGATAGGCCTCACCGAAACCCCTCGGTTTATAATTCACTAGAGCAAGACTGCAGGAGGTGTTGTGCTGTGAACTGTCACTGTGCGTGAAGACAGAAAACACCTGTTCTGAATTACAAATACATGTCATTGCATGCAACCCACAACCCATACTGTATATATGATTCTTCTATGCGTTTTATGGCATTAATGGACCACAAACAACTTATAGTATGATGGATATTGTGTTAACCTTGTTTTTCGAGATACATGTGGCAGTAAAGTAAATTCTGTATGTGCCATGTATACTTATGTACAGTATATTATCCTCAGGTGATACACTAAAAACTTTGTATTTACTCTCATTTTTTTAATGTAGCAATACAGAATAATGTCAGTAGAATCATTTATATCGTATTATGATGACCCGTTGTCTTGTTTCTCTTGTATTGTATCTCTGACTGTTATTCAGATATATGTGAATATTCCAAAATCAGCATATATGTCAGCATTTAATATTGGTAATATAAAAATATGCCCAAATAAAGAGTGAGTATGCACTTTAGCATCGACTCCACTCTCCATTCCACAAGCCACAGTTTAGCTTGGCCGTTAAGAAAACAGAATATGTGGTAGGCAGTTCTGTCTGACACACCTTCCCGTCACTTCTTCATTTATTTTCACCTTGGAACAGTTTTGTGACGGACACTGTCAAGACTTGGTGAGTAACAGCTCAGTCTGAACTCAAGGTTGACCCCCATGACCTGTGACCTGTTGGCCAACATCCAGGGCTTTCCTCAATTACTGGCACGTTTCTTTTAGCCGTCAAAATTAGACAGATATAGGATCAAATTAAAAACCATAGCGGAGAATGGAGCATATATTGTGCGTAAGGCTTTGAAGGATCAAAAAATATTTCTTCAACTTAACTTGGTTGGGTTACCTTATTGCGTAAACTATTTCACATTCAACTGAAATGACATATTTATTCAACTTGTTGTTTACAGTACAGTAACGAACATGAAAAATAGATGTTTTTGAGCAAAACAGAATAACAGCATAGGAAAATTCTTTGAAATAGGGCATTGATCAATAGTGTTTGGAACAGGAGTCCTCAGTGAGGTGGGTGGTCTGGGGTTGAGTCTTGCCTGCATCATCACTGTTACCCTTCCTGAATGCTGCTGATTCCTTGGCTTCGCTGAGGCATAGAGGCGGACTGCCATCCCTAAAAAGCTGACATATGCCAGGGTTCCCTGTTCCCTCACTCATCCCTCTTCTCCTCTTTCTTTCTCTCCTTTTGTCATTCTGTCAACATACGGTTGTGTTGATTTCAATTCATTATGTTTTGGCTGAACATTTTCCAAGGCCATAATGGGGGTTGTTTACACAACTTGAAACCAAACCAACCAACTAAATCATGGTGCCCCAAATTGCTTAGCATGTCAGAAGCATGCCATTTTCTGTCCATCAAAAAAAAGAATTTGCATGGATAAAACGTGCATTGACCCCAATATCCAGTCAAGCATTCTGAATATTTAGGCAACATTTTATTTTATGTTCCAATGAGGAATTAAACTCAAGTGTTAAAAACAATGAATAAAACTGGATAACAAATGTGGAAAATGTTGTGGTTGACTAATATCTTACTTATATGGCTCGTTTATTTCATTTACATTTTATTACAGGAAACTGCATTTTCCTGTAATATTATATTTTT
This sequence comes from Aphredoderus sayanus, assembly GCA_027564795.1. NCBI lineage: Eukaryota > Metazoa > Chordata > Actinopteri > Percopsiformes > Aphredoderidae > Aphredoderus > Aphredoderus sayanus. The sequence goes on from JAODUG010054331.1 coordinate 32,050, forward strand.
GTGAATATAACACTTTTATTTATGTTTAGCTAAAACAATCAACTTTTAGACACATTAGTAAACAAAATGACTGCTAGACAATTCTCAGATAGAATTTTACATTCATTGAAATAATGTTAGTCAAATTGAGGCTGTAATTCCACATTTAAGACCTTTATCTTTTGCTTTCATCTTAACTAATGGACTAACGCTGACCAAATATATCAGGCTACAGTATGTATAGCCAGAGAAGACTTCATATGAAGGATTTTGACAGTGTTTTGTCTACAAGATATGTGCTCCACGATTAAGAAAGAGCCTCAAAAGATAAGTTACACCGCATTTCTTGCAAGCCTGTATAACATTAACAGTCATAAGTGGTTAAGAAAAAGCTAAACCAATTAATTTTTGACATTGTGCTTTGAAAAACACAAGTTTGCTATGTTGGACAAAATGGTTTGCCTTGACCTCAGGTTCATAAGCTCTTTACGGGGCTCTGACCACGTGGGTCCATCCAAATTAAATGTTTGCTTTTCTTTTTGAAACGCAGATACAGCAATGTGGACATTCTCTTGTTATTCCAATCAAGATTCTGGAAATTGGAAATTTTAGAGTTTGTCTAGACGAGGATTATTTGCCTATCCTCTTTGACAAGAATCCAGTGGCTGTGTTTGCTTGATCCTATATTAGATAACAATAGTTTGGAAGGTGAAGCGCAGGAGAGCATGCAGATAAATCAAATTAACCAGGCCTTCTAAATTCAGAATGGTATTTTTCACTTCTACCACTTTAGCTTTCTTTCGTCCATGGGATTTACAGTATGCCCTTAAGCAGATACTGTACACAGGAATTTAACACCAGTTACAGTGATTTCAATTCACATTTAGTGAAAATAAATACAGGGTTAATGTATATTTTGACAAATCCTCCCATTACATAGACAGGGGGACTCTTTAATGTCAAAGCAATCTCTAAAATTACCCAAATTAATTATCCATATCTGGAAGCAAAAGTCCTTACAGTACATTCACCTGAAACATGATACAAAATGTGAATGTGAAAAAAAATCCAAACATAAATAGATATTCATTTTCCAGGACCTGGAAACAGAGTGTTGCTAAATCTTTCAACATAGGACATGTTATTCTGTATGAGGAGGAGTAGAGAGCATTGCAGTGTCATCTGAGTTTTAGAAAGAGTAGAATATTACATATTTCAGGAATATAGAAAAAAAGAATAATAAATGCAAACACAAAATGAAGAAACATTAACCATTGTTCAAAAGAAAGAACCCTACCGCATAAATCGCTGAAACTGGAGTTGCAAGGTTTCACACAAAAGTGTTTCTTTCTACCGTGGGATGTGATGGGAAAAGACAGACACCCTGGTACATGTTGGCTCCACATTAAACCTAAAGAGGTACTTGGAGGAAGTGTATATCCTAAATACATAAGTACTTGCCTATACCAAGTGCTTGCCAGGAGCAGTATATACCAGGCAGGTTGCCTCTTTTAATCAAAATGAATAGGCCTTTAATGGCAGGGGTTGTTTCCTTCAATGCCACGTCCATGTTTATCTTTCATGCTAACATCCCGTTAGAAACGGACTCCAGAGTTTATAAACCATGGTTGTAGTCACCCAGGGTTACAATCATCACAAGGAAAGCCTCACAGTAAACCCTAAATCAGGACTTACCACTCCCACTGTCTTTTTCACTTTTTCCTTTTCTGTTTTTCTCCAATCTCAATTTCTATTGTTTTTAACTCCTTTGTTATTAATACCACCCAATAGAACATGCTGCTTCTATCATAGGTCCCGTTTACATTATTTGGCTACTTTCATAGTTTCTTGTGCTAATGCCGGTAGAACTATTCCTGGGGGCTTGCCCACACAGTGCCGTCTGCCATTAGGGTAATTCTACAAAGCAGAAAGGGGCAGTAAGATATTCCTTTTTATTAAATGTGGTGTCAGTGATTGAAAGCTAATAGACTTTATGTAAAATCTAGGGAATATATCCTCATGGTCCACTCTCGGTCCGTTCTGTGTGTGTGCTGAAAACTAATAAAAAGTCCTAAAGTAGCTTTGTAATTAGGTACACAAACGGTGGTGCAGGCAGACCACACTACCCACCATTGGAAATGCGTGTCCAATTTTGGGGGCAGAGTTTCTGTGGCAGCACCCTGTAGTATTGAATAGAGAGGTGTTGAGTTCAAATATCAACAATCTTCCCCAGTATCTTTGACCCTACCTTTACCTTGTGAATTCAACATGGCTGGCAGTCTTTAAATATATTATCTATGACCTATGGTACAGTAGCTCAACAACACAATGATATCCTTCCTCATGACTTTATGAAAACCATGTTGCCTCACTTTGTTATTGTATTTACATAATTTGTGTAAAACTGTGTAGTGTGAAATGCTCAAAATTATAGTTTCCACCATACTGACGGTAGTGTTAAAGATTCCCCAACCCGTCAGACGTCAACAGTAAAAGCAGTTCTATTATTGCTTAACACCACAAACGTCTTAATCGAAACTATCAAATATATATCACTATGAGAAGTGATTGCACTTATTTCCCCCTTAGAACGTTTACAATATCATTGTGGCGTTGTTTTGCTCTCCTATATGCCACAGTAGGAAATCATATCCTGGACCGAATACCTCAAGCCCAAATTGAAGCTGTCTGTATGATTGCATCATTGAACTGCATGTACAGTATATTTACAGAACATATGCTGTGTTTGTGTGTGTTATTTTGTTCCATGCATTTGTCTTGCATGTGTGCACACATCTCTGTCTTTGTGTAATTCTAATTTGTTTGTGTGTTTACATAGCCTAGCTAAACCAATCTAAACACTGTGTGTGAACAGTAGTAAGAAGTGTTTGACCTGCCTCCGCACATGGAACTGCTTCAGTCTGACCTGTAGTTCATCACAAATGTTGGAGAGGAGCAAATAGAAGCTTCTGGTAATGATGCCAAGCTGGAAATGTGGTTTACTGTAGGATACAAAATGTCTGACAGGAGAAAATGTTTTCTGTCCAGCTTGGTTCACATTTGCTTACATATATTTTGCTCATTCATAACATAATGATTAATTCATTCATTCATTCATTCTTTGTAGATGTTTTCTTCTTTAAATACATTTTATCTTTTATTTTCTTCCCATATTTTTCTTTCATATAACACACCTACTGTAGCTACCCTCCTATTGTGGCCCGCCCACTTCTGTTACCTGCCGTCGTCTCATTAATTCCTGTCCACCTGTCTCGTGTTAAAGCTCGTAATGCCTGTGTATTTATATCCCTGCTTCACCGCTGCAAAGTTTTGTATTAATTAGTGAGTTTTTCTGATATTTTGAGGATTATTTGGGATATGTTCTTATTATATTAAATTATGCTATTTATATTTTTCTTGTTGTCAACATAGTATAAAACATTTGTTTTTGTTTTTTTAGTATACCAAAACACTTTTGGATTTGTTATTTTGTACTGTAAAAAGAACAAGATAAATTAGACTGGCATTATCCATAAAAATAGTACAAGAATAGCTGATACCTTGAAAACTTAAGAATATGGTAAACCACAGTCTCAGAGTTTTAAAACTTCTCACCTCCTGGCTCATTAAAACATACCAATGCTGCTGTAATATGGCTTTACCCACAAAAACAGGTCTGTGACCTTTTTTGCCTTTTGATGCATAGTTTAAGAAGCACTCACTCTACATTTTAAGATGGCTAAGCTTGCAGGGAAACACGTATACTGTAGCAGAATAGCCTTAAAGCTGGGCTTTGTCTTTCTCAATCATTATTTTCTCACCAGCACAGAGAAGCCAGATCTATTTCATATACTGACAGACTGTGACAAGAAGAAGTCTTAACTGAATAAGAAAGGGAGAATGGGATGTGAAGCTATAAATGGATAGGGTGAGAGTATTTATACAAGGAGAATGTACGATTCCGGGACTTTTGTCTCTGGGGGTCCATGTTTATTTTTGCTTTTCTCGGACTGGAGTGCGCAAGAAGTGTGTATACACACAGTGACTAATACCCACACAACTTGATGTGTAAGATCTAATATAATTAAGTGATTCCCATAATTAGGTTTCTTCCTGTTTAATGGCACTGTTTGTTCACGATATGTACTGTACCTTACACACGCATATGGCCTGAGCAATAGTGTTAGAGGTTGCCTCCAATCGGCAGGAATTCTCTCAGTTGAGAGGAAAAACGTTCAACAAATTCTGCACCACAGTTGTGGCTGAATGAAACTCTTAGGCACATTATTAAACATAGCATGCAGAGTGTTTTATACATCGCATAATCACATATTATCAACTTGGTGGAAGGCAAACAACATGGTCTATATAGGGGGTCCTAAGGACCTAAGCAGTGGGTAAGTAACTATATTCAACGCATTCAGCAATGTGC
>JAODUG010054332.1:4802-15180 GCA_027564795.1 Aphredoderus sayanus
CGGTGTGGTGTTGTCACCCCCGCCCCCCCCCCCCCCATCCCCCCCAAAAAAGAAGAAACATTTTAACAAAAAAAAAAAATCAAGCCGTCGAGGGAAAGCACTGCATTAATATTTATTCATGCAGAACATGCTATGTGGAGTAGAAATAGAGACGGTGGTGAGTGCTGCATTTATTTGTCATTTACCTCCTGGTATGCTAATAAAGTTAGCTCTGCACACCAAATAACAGTTCTGCACAAACAGTGAAGCCGTGGCGCGTTCACACTTGGCATAATGCGAGCCAGGGCAACTGCCGTTAGTATTCTGTTCTTTTCCTCGAGAGATTTCTGCAGTGGTGATAGCGGGCCAGGTTTTCCTTTGAGGCAATGGAGACAAAATCACATTATTCCATCAGTTATTGCATCACATGTTCCGCACTTACATCAATTCTCGATAAGTCTGAGGGCATTAGCAAACCCACGCCAACATACAGTAAAGGTCATCCATTTTTGATGATGCTACTTAACCAGCTGGAAGGCATATACACTTCGACCATGAGTAGCGTTTGCACACTTAAAGCCACTACAGGACTGTGGTGTTAAATTGTCATTATGAGCTCTTTTTGGGTCTCCCAGTATACTGTTGAGTTTGAAAAGTCTTGTGTTTTTGTGTGTGTGCTGCCTGGATCACATTACCCTGAACAATGCATACATATTGCTATCATCGATCCTGTACACTAATATTGCTTTGGTCAACTACTGTACATGAATCAGTGTTTTCCAAATCAATTCTCTTTTGTTTAATTATATGTTGTTAGTTACACAGTTAATTATGCACATTTAACTATTTGAATTAGATTGCTTATAAAGGATATTTTTATCAGATGTTTCCTTTTGACATCCTCTGCTTTTGCAGTGAGTCAAGAATGACTAAATGTATGTAATTAGAGAACATTAAAATACTATAATTTGTGGATGCATAGATTCCAAACCGAAAGAGAAAAAAAATAAACAGAAAACGAGTTCGTTGTTAGAGGTCACTAATGTGGTTTTTCTATGACTCACGTTGGTTATATGTACCTACTGTATACCAAGAATCTCTGGTATAAGACTTTGCAGTACAGTTCCCAGTATCATGTCAGCCACAGGATGTGTTTATGACTACCTGAATGTAAACTATTCAGTGCAGGTTAACACCAGTCTCCCTTTCTCTCTCCCTCTCTCTCTCATTGATGGTGATTCTAATTGTATTTAGCTCTGACCCAGGGGACCATAGCACAGTGTAACAAGCTCCCTTAGGAGCCATTCCTTTCCTCTCCTGCATCCCTCCACCTTCCTCCGTTTCCTGACTGCCGTCTGTGTTTGTTTGTTAGCCGCGCTAACGCTGTAGCCTGCAGACACTCTGCAGGATGTTGGGATCCTCTCGGGCACATTGGACCTTTGCACATTGGATCTTTGGACAGATATGACCAGTTTATAACCACGAAGGTTTCATTTAAAATGCACTCAGATCTGTTACCAGGATAAAGGCCATTATGTCTGGAATCCACCAAATACAAATACTACAGTACTGCTACTAATATAGTACAAAATAATGAAGAAATACTCAGTATTGTTCATTTCAGCAAGTATGTGGTTACTCAACCATCCTTCCTGGAAAACTTTTTCTCTTCTGAGTTCAAGAAAGGATGAGGGACAGATGGGAGAACATGCACTAGGGAAACAGAGTATGAGACAATAGCAGTGGGAGGGAGACCCAGAGCCAGGGCGAAATGCAGTCGAGGTGAAATATGAGGATACAGCCCAGTGAGTTAAAATTGACGGGCACATTTTAGCAGCACTGGAATATGGATCGCAATGTGAAAACATTGTCTCTTCCAAAACATGTTATCTACCCCCCCACACACACACACACACGCACACACACACACACACACACACCTGGACTGCCGAAATGCATAGAGATTGTGGGATATACACAAACGTGGGCGTAGAAAACCTGCCTTGTCCTCTCTGCGGCAGGAAAGACGTTGTATTAGACCCCTCCTTGCAGATTCACATTTATGCCTGCTCACTGGCTTGTTTTGTAAGCACTGTATGTGGCGTAAACAACATGACAGGAATCCCCCATGAAGTGCATCACTCCGCTCTGGCCCTATGGCGAGGTGATTCAGAGCCCTGTGAGCCAGCAAGATATACCAGGCCTATTGCAGTCTGGAGATACGGGAGCAGGTTTTTAGCTTCCAGACACTGCTGCATTGTTCCTCACTTGTCTTTTCCAGTGGTTTTGAAGGGTCAGGACCTCCCCCCTCAACCCAACATACTGTACATTCTTACATTATTCAGTGTTTTGTTGTTTACTGTTATTATATACTTTATATTTACAGTACAAAGTGGTTCATTGCTTGTGAGGGAGATAGACATACCGTAGTAGCTAAGCATCACATGGCTTTCTGTCTGGGCTTTCAGATGTGAAAAGTGTGTGTGTGCGCACGTCTCCCATGAAATATTAATAATGGAACACCAGCATAAAGATCAGAAAGTTTTCCTGAAGGTTAATGGGTCAAATGCGTTGATCAGAAAGGAGTTGTTGCACACCCTCTTCTCATTAGCACCATTTAAAGAGAATCATTTGCTACAGAAGCTCTGATCTTACCCCTGGCGCTCTCTGGTGTACACACACACACACACACACGAGCACGCACACGCATATTCACACTCTTTGTGGGGTCCCGTGGGCTCAAGCATTGGGCTGCATGCAGATATTATTCTTTTGATTTAAGCCAGTTTAGTATATGTGGGTGCACACATACACCCTCCACATGCACACGCAAACACACATGCACATACAGTACGCACACACACGTTGGCTGTGTCAGTGTAGGCCTTTTTAATCAGATCAGGTGTTAAATTATTAATGTGTGTAAGCATTAAGAGGAGCAGAGGTAGAATATCATAACAGTTATGACCCTGGAGCTGTACTGTTTAACCTCTACTGGGGAGCAATACCCATGGCTCGCTCTCTCTGCCTCGCTCACTCGTTTGCTCTCTCTCTCTCTCTCTCTCTGTTTGTGTTTGCGTGCATATATATTTACATTACAATTGCTTTTGAGGATAAGTAAAAGTTGGCTCCAAATTTTGGCAAATGCAACTAACAAAAACACTTTTGACATGTGCCACTCTTTCTCTCTCTGTCTGCAGGTGTGTTGAAATCATCGCAAAGGAGGGGCGGAGTCTGAAGGAGCTCTACCTTGTGTCATGTAAAATCACAGACCACGGTATGTACAAAGAACACACTCATTATAGTACACTGGTAACCTACTCTTAAACCTTCACACTATTAAATAGGGCTGAACTATTACAAGTCAAGCTTCAGTTTTATTTTAGTTGTGCATCTGTCACACTACACAGCATAAGGGCCATAATAATAGGACTAATAATAGGCCTAATATATTTAAATCTCCTTTCAAAAATCCCAAGGACACTACACTGTAAGAAACCTAAAATAAAGCAAAAACAAAGCATAAAAGTGATTTAGTGATTAGGTGTGTGTGTTTGTGTACTGTGTGTATATATGTCGTTGTTAAAACGAAACTAACAAACAATATTAAAAAGGCAGTACGTTATTAGCGGAGTAAAACAATTCTAAAATGCAGAGATAATGCTTTTTTGAAGGATAAGTATTTGAGCCTGCCACAAATGATTTGCATACAGGCTGAGTAAGAGATAATACAATTTGGTCATTTGTAGCCTGACTCAAAATGTAAATCGATTAAATTATTTTCTGAAAGAAACACTACTGTACTGTACAATACTGTATGTATGGCCTCAAGCAGCCACAGCTTTCTGAATAATCTGGATCAGTAGAACAATTGTCCAGGCCCTAATTATTGGTAATTTTCTCTTATAGAGATTTTTAAACAAGATGTTCACAGTAATGCATGTTTTAAAGGCTGGTTGGTTGATTTACAGTATCGTACGGTATACGTATTAATTAGGGATGCTTGACTAAAACAACTAATTTCACTGATGTTAAAACTGAAGTTTAAATGTTTATCAGCAAGAAAGCACTCAGTCATAATTCAATACTATATATGGTTAAACATTGTCCAAAAAAAAAAAAAAAAAATATTATAAGAGAATGCAAGGTGAGGTTGCGTTACTGTGTAGTGTGTCTATGGGATATGTATTTCCCATGTCACATGAAACGCACATTGCTGTATGTACCCTCTGTCACATGTTCCATCTGAAATAACACTGCGCCAAACCCACTGTATCTTACTTGATATCATATATTGCTGTAGTAGTTCCGCTGCTCATCCAGCCATGAGTATTCATTAAAAGAAATGGCTGCTTACAGAGCATGTAGCCATGATAGTGTAGGCCTTCCCATATGAACTCTGATTACTCATACTGTGTCATTTGTTTGCCACACAGCAGCCATTAAGAACCCCACCCCCAAACCTATTAGTGAGTTTGTGTGTGCGGGTAAATAAGTGAGCCACCATTTGTTCCCACTCTCCGTGAGCGATAGTGCTATTAAATACCTGACCCTCCCTTTCACTTTGTGTGTGTGTGTGTGTGTGTGTGTGTGTGTTCAGTTCAAGCTGAACTGGGGCTGATTAATGATGCTAAGATCACAACAGTACATTACACAAGAAACCCCTCCCCTCCCTCTTTCTTTCTCTGACCATTCTGACCAAGATGAATTGCTGATATCTGATCTTCTTCCGTCACTAATGACCCCTCAGGCCTACCCTGGACGATGAAAGGGGGTGTGTGTGTGTGTGTGTGTGTGTGTGCGTGCGCGTGCACGTTCCTGTGCCTCCTTCCTTGATAGAGATGCCTGTTGTGGGTGCTCCTTACCTTAACAGGATGATTGGTGGACTTTCTGCTTCAGCCTCAGATAAATTGAATAACAGAAATGAGATTTTACATCTGCCTCGTATTTTTCCGCCCATCTCCTGCCCTAATTATTTTTATTAATGGCCTCTCTGAGTACATTGGAGATGTCCACAAGCCTCTTACATTTGAGTGTTCTGTTTTTTTCCCCCTTGTATCTGTTTGCTCTTCCTTTGTGTACTTCGGGAGCTTTTAGCACTGACAAACACACTCACACACTTAAGCGCATGCATAAGCACACACACACACACAACGCACCCACACAGAATGTGTGGGCTTGCTAATGTGTAATTATACTCAGGTGCAAATGGTTTTTGTGATTACTTTGTGGGGTAGAAGAAATGAAAGTAATTCAAAAGGGGGCAAAACTATTTTGTCACACAGATAGACACATTAACCCTAATGAAAACCCCATTATCTTTATCTGAGCCTCACCCATCAACCCAAGCTCTGCTAATTACCTTAAATACAACCCAGCTGTATGTAAGATGGTAGTGATCAAAACAGCCTTCGCCCAGCATTTAAGAGTATGCGATAGATTAGGTAAAATCCAAAGCTTTATTGGCGGTTTACAGCAAAGCATTCAGCCAGTGCACCCTCTCTTCCTGCACTGCTACAGGTCCTTTATGCCGTGCTTAACCTTTTGTGAAAACTGATTTCTCTGTTCCTTCCTGTGCTTCTTTGTCTCGGTGACACCACGAACGTCCACAAGTTGGCAAAAGCATATAGATTATACCCATGTGATTCTAAAGGAGTTGCAAGCTCAAATGCAGAGTGCTTTTACACCTGAAATAAAACAGCACTGAGCAAAGAAAGCAGGAGAAGGAAAAAATAGGAAGGCAAACGGGTGTCTTAGAAAATGCAAACGGTTTAGATACATTTCAGCTCCCCACCTACACTGTTGCACACATCCCTTTCTTGTGGATAATTGGAAACGGTGCATTTCATAATTCCTGTGTTGTCATTGCATAACAGCAGCATCTGTTATTGTCTTTTGTCATTATTGTAGTGAATGGATACAAGTGTTTTGTGATAGTGTCATTATAGCTTTGTGTTGCTCTAATTCCTTCTCCACCATCCTAAGTGATGTTGAAACATTTTGAAAAATGAGATGTTGAAGGAATGGGAGTGGTTCCTATTTACAATTGAGCACGTATGTACACTCACACACACGCACATATACTGACAATGTACATACAGTAAATGTATGTTCTGTATACAGTACCTGTTTATATATATATATATTGGTCAATATATAATATATATAATAACAATATATATTGGTAAATTGGTCATCAAATTACCCCTTTCCCAACAACTAATTAAAATACAGAAAGTGGTTTAGGCATATCCAGTGCTGATGTACAGTGAGGAGAAGACTGTTCCATCCTTCTCCCATGAGCTTCATTCCCACCAGCGGTGCCTGCCCACCACCAGGATAACAGAAGCACTGCTGATTTGAAAGCTGATCCCAATGGGAACACCTACGCAGCCTCCTTCCCATTGCTAATCAGATGTCTACACGAGCACTATCAGCCCTGTCTGACCCTTACACAGTGTATCTCAGCACACCTGGATGGATACACACCCCTCCCTGTCCTTTTGTGTATATATGTGTGTGTGTGTGTGTGTGACTTTGTGACTTGTTGTCTTTGTGCGTTTCAAAGACATTTCCGTCTAAGTGCAGTTGTATTTGAATGTGGCTATACAGTATGTGTGTATGTTTGTGCGTGTACCTGAGCTTATCTTGTTGCTGGCAGGCCACCTTTTTTGTACAGAAGACCTTAAGACCTCTTTTCTTTACATATGGTAATGATCTCTCGCTCTCTTCCCTTGTCCATCCCTACATCGGTGAGAACACAGGATCAAGTGAAAGAGCTCTTCCACAGAAAGACTGTCTGCTTGGTGTTTGTGTTGTGTTGCTGATCACAGGGAGAGAAAGGCAGACATGTTAACTGTCCTGTTTGTAGGCGGAACAGGCAGAGCCTCAGAATAATGCGAATATGTCGCAAAGATTGTATGTCGTAGAGGGGATAGGGATGGTGTTGTGTAGGAGAGAAAGAGCTTTCAGATTAACTGAGAGTGTTTTATTCTTATTATTGTAATTTATTTTTAGTATTTTTTAATGTATCTCCAGCTCTCTCAATATCCTGTACATTTCATACACATGGGTCTGTTTGAAGGCCCTTGTATTTTAGCCATTTTTATGCTCTCTGATGAGCAACTACTCTCAATGTTAACCTTGCTGTTTCCATGCCACATTTAGTGTGTCAGTCCTGTATGTGTTTATTGACTGTGTTCTTGGGTGTTTAAAACAATCACACCATTGTGTTTTTAAGATATGGCCATACGTACATTTGTCATGAAAGAAAAGTGCAGTATCTTTTTTTAACCCTTAAATTAAAAACACATGAACTTGATGTTTACTTGAATTATTAGATATATGTTTATGTTAAGATAAGATATGGTGTGTATTTATTTTTTATTCACTGTTGTCTAAGCAAGTGTTCCATGTATAGCTGTATCCATACATGTATTCATAAACGTCTGGTGTACAGGAAACATCAGACATCCAGTTATGGAGAAATGCCTTTGAAAGAGCACATTCAAAGAAGACAGTAATTATATTGTCAAATTGCATGAGGCCTCCACATGACGGGATGGCAAGTGTGTCAAAAGCCATAGCTTTTATGCATTAGCTGTCCTAATGCATTAATCTATCTCTCTTACTCTGTGTTTGTCTTGCATCATGTTTACTAAACAGTTGTTTACTGCAGTCTAAGTGCTGTGGAACATAACGTGATGTAAACGTAGATAGTGTAATAGCTTGTTTACCCCTCTCTGCCCATCGTTCAGTAGCTAAATAATGAAACTCTAAAAGATGCCGTTTAAAATGGGCTGCACAATCTAGCCGCCATGCCGACTGTTAAATAGACTCTGTTTGTCACTACATATTGTACTTTTGACAAGAAAGAGGTTGCCGCTTAGTTTGATCTAATCTATATTCATATTGGCCGCCACATTAATATTGTCATGTAAAGGACAAAAACAACTATTACTGTAAACATTTTATTAGTGTGTTTTTTCTTCTATTTCTTCTTTCTTTTCATTACATTGAGGACTGGAGTGTTTACTGGTACTGTATAGCCAACAACGCAGCAGCCCTTGACGTTAGAATTAGCCAGGCGCTATCCCCCTGACGTGAATACCATTAAACGCAAAGGAAGAAAAAAGGTGCAATTTGAACCCCTGGGCCAATAGCAGTGACCCTCCTCCATATTGCACCTTGACCCTGAAAACCAGTGGAACAATATTACACCATCGGAGCAACTGCTAGGGAAATTCACACGCATTGTTTTTGCCTCCAGGGACGAGAGGGGGAGCAAGTGGGAGGAAGAGGGAATAGCGCATACTGTTGAGCGCTAGCGGGCGCAGCGAAGGTGAAGGCCCATAAAAGGGGGGTTATTATCTCCGCAAATCAATGTGAGCAACTGGGCCGCAGGGAGAACCAGAAGCAGTACACCTAGCCCTGCAACAGTACCACCACCTGGCTGCTACAGGGTGCACCTTGCACCTCCCCGGGGCTTTTATTGCAACAAAGCTTGTTAGGAATGCTAATGAATGTTTTATATTAAATCAGCGAGGAACTAAGAAGTACGTAAGCATATTGCTGCTGCACTAGAGAGAAAAAAAACCTGATCAATATCTTGTTAAAACGTGAAAAGACAGTATCGCATTATAATGTCATTAGACAGTTTTCACGTTATACGTGATACGGTCATTTTGCGTAAATAACGCGATAGGACGGTTTTACGTTATAATGTGATAAGATATTTTCACGTGATTGTATGGGTCATTTAGCCTACACAACTTGAGCATTTAGCCTATAGGGTAGTTCTAGCCTGTTTGGTTGGGTTGAACTTGAAACATTATATTGAGCATGATTAGTTTGTGTGGCAGGTGCAGATGAAAGGAGGAATAACAATAATACAGCGTCCAATCACAATCACAATTTTCTTTCTTTCTGATGTGCCAGAAATATGCTGCCGTAAAATAGGAATGCACATTGGGAATATAACATAAATGGCTCTTTAGAAGGTTTTTTCATATACTTCAAATCATGAAGTACAGTAAAACATTTAGTTCAATCTTATAGTTCCATTCTGTAGAAACAATTATTATTGAATACATTTTTACCATTCATGCATGTTTTGCGCTTATACTTGAAAATTACAGTAATTATTCTTATCCCTTTATTGTACTATATCACATACAATGTGTTACAAACTTGCATAAGCCATGTTAATGTGGATATTCTGACCAAAGATGTCCAAAGATTGCTTTACATTTTTTTTTCAATAAGACCATACTCAGAATACCTGCTGTTTGTAAGACCTGCAAAATGCTCTGAATTTTGCGTGTTGTGTAACAGGCCAGGTGAATGTTTAGAGAGCAGAGATTAGACTGGCACCTCTGCAGACAGACGCCACTCAACTGAAGTGTATAGGCCTCTAATGTGCAGATGGCTGGCATCAGTGTGCAACGGCGTCTATAAGTCCAGATTTCCATTTCTCTGTATCAGCCGATGCTGGTATTTGCAGATTTGGGAGGCTGCATAAAAAGGGCTGAAATTGAATTAGTTTCCATATATTGTCCTCTCCTCCTCCTCCGTTTCAGCTAAGCCCTGTAGTCCATCTACTGTTTGCCTTATAGAGGAGAAAAGTGAAGGGGCTTAAGCTGTGAGGGCCATGGCTTTACACTGTCTACCATCTTACCACACACACACACACAGACACACACACACACACACAGGAGATATACTTTCATATCTTCTCTCACTCACACTATCATATTTCAGCACACATACTTTGCCTAACTTTTGGAAAAGATGCTTAAGCCTCTGCTATTTTAGGCTTAGGTCTGTGGAGGGGAAGGCCAAGGAGATTTTACTGTGTGTATGTATTTGTGTGTGTGAGAGACGTTTGGTGTGCTTGTTTTTTGTGTTTGCGTGCATAGGCGCTATTCTATGTGTATGGCCAGAGGAGGTGCTGCATGACAATAATGCACTTTTTCTCAAGATGGAAATGGCTTAAGCAACAATAGGCCCCATGTGTGTTTATGAAGTTTTGATGTAAATGGTCCATTTGTTCTCTCTCTCTCTCTCTCTCTCTCTCTGTCTCTCCCTCCCCCATCTTTCTACTGCTCATCTGCCCTGTAGTTCCTAATAACAGCATGTTCTAAGTGTGCCCGTGGGACTCGATAACACCAAGCTATGTAAGTGTGTGTAGACCATGTGTAGACCATGTTGCTGTTATTACTGGCTGCGAGGTTTTTGTTTATGAGAGAGACTATGTATTTTCTTGGTTGGTCCATACAAGGGACCGTGTGTGTGTGTGTGTGTTTGTGTGTGTGTGTGTGCGTGCCAAGGTATGAGTAGAATTTCTCTAGAGGTAACAATATAACCGTTGCCACTGAATAGCACCTTTATAAGATAGCGG
>JAODUG010054370.1:0-15175 GCA_027564795.1 Aphredoderus sayanus
ACTGGTTAATTTTCTAAATGCAGTCTGCCACATACTAGAAGGCTAAATGACAATATATTGTAGTGAACACAGCATATTTTGTCAACCCTTTATAATTTAAAACAATCATTAAATATGTACTGAGAGAAGGCAGGACAAGAGGCTCACATCACTCCATTGATTGCTTGGAGGAATACAGTACAGGCTGTGCCCATAAAGCTAGCCAGAAGTAAATCATGTACGCCGTTGGGATGTGATTGAACGCATTCTTTACCAAACAGCCGTAGAACCAATTATCGCTCCCAAACCTGTCATACTATTCTGATCCGTCATTATTTTCTATGTAATTGTCTATAATTGTAAAATTGTAAGGAAAAATTGTGCATTGTCCAGACGCTATTCTCAGGGTTTAATTGGAGGGGGAGCCTCTTACACAGCAGCTGCAACATGCCTTCATAATGTACGTCAGGTGATTCACAGCCCTGAGGAACAAACTTTCCGTTCCCTTCTCAAACAAGGCACCTCCCCTTGAAAGAGAAGGGAGAACAAAATAGCACAAGATATTTGCGGTGGCTTATCGTTGCATTTTGTCAAAGATAAAGGCTCCCCCTCCACCTCCTTTAAATCAATATAAAAGAACACAGTGTGAAGGCAAACCCCATTTTCTCCTGGCACTCCGCATTTCTCTGCGGAGCAATGCGGAGTGTGTAATTTGTAATGAAAAGCCCTGAGGTAATTAGAAACAGTGCGCTTCCGTGGGAGAAAAGATTGTCTTGAAGAGATTATGAATAAATACAAAAAATGAAACAGATGCCGGAGCCATATTGTTGATGTACTCTGCTGTTTGGCAGGAATCGCAGGAGGCTTTTGCCAGTTTATTAAGCAGTCTTGCATTAAGGATACACACTGTCTCAAGCAGCACTCATAACATCCCTAACTTGTCAAGATGCAGTGCTTGTGTATTTGTGTTTGTTGGGGGGGAGTAGGGGTGGGGAGGGGGTGTTGAATACTGAAGTTATTATACTCATCATCACGGCGAGAACGAGACATGAATATATCACATGACACAACACGTGTAGGATTGTGAGAACCCAGTTTGTTTCAATGTGCTAATTGCAAGCGATAAAATATAGCACACACAAAAATATGCAGTATATATTTGAAGCGCTTATCTGATGACTTTCCTTGAGATTGCTGTCACAATATTATGAAATAAGGTTGTTATGTAAATAGGTTATTTCCAAGGAGATTTAATATTAGCGAGTTAATAAAACAGAAAAGTCCTACAGTAGTAACTATTTCAAAATTATATTTGATGGTTAAACCACCAAATATAATTTTGAAATAGTTATGGTGGGAAAAAAATTTATATTTATCTATAAATATTTTCAATGCATGTGTGATGTAACAAATTGAATTTGTGTTCCTTGCAATAAACCAGCATTAACAAACAAAACAGAAAGCTGGTTGGAAGGTTCTGGGGGCCCTCATGAAATACCTTACAGGTCATGTGGACATGGATTTCCCAAACTCCTCTTGTAGGTACTGTATAAATATGGCTATGGATAAACACTGTGTGACACACTTTAAGAATTAAGCAGATTTAATGCCCCTGCCACAGATGGGCACGCTATTTTGTTCATTTGATCTCAATATCTCCATTGGGTCGTCATCCAAGGTCAGAGCTGAAGAACAGTCGGTATCAGTACATGTTGTTGTTAAAAAGATGACACATTTCAGTTGGGCTGCTACAATTTGACATGACAGATCTGAGCATGACTCAGTATGACAGGCCTCTCAGGTTGCACTCATGACGTCGATAGCAGATTGCCACTAAGCTCCGCTTCAGAGATATTGTCCAGGATATGTGCCAGGATTCTGATTGACTTGCATTGTGTTATTTAGTCTCAGCAAAAGTATAGTCATCATGGTGGAATAGTTTAACAAGCCTTGTCAGTATCAACCCAGACCATGCTAATTCAGGTATTCAGCAATACTGCTTTTACCTTCTGCTTCATTCAACAGTTGTTTTATGTCTTGTCATGTGACGTATTTATATGATATCTCTTTATTTCATTCAGTCCTTCAATTTCATATGTGTATGAAGGTATCCAGGAGCCAAGACTGAAAGATCAAACTCAAGAACAAGAATACAAACAAGTAAATAAGTACAAATAAATAACAACACAGATTCTCAGATTTGATTTCTGCAGGGTAATTTCTATTTGTACAGTCGGCATATTTAAAGTGAATACTATGCCTAAAATTAGCTCCTAACTGGACAATTTAGGTGAAACTCCTAAATTAGCAGACATGTCACCTACAAGGACACCGGTGGGACTCCTAAGTTTCAGATAAAGAATATTGTACATACCATTTTAAAAGCAGTCCAGAGGACTCCGACAGTAGCTCCCTAAAAGTATATCAGGAACAGCAATCCCGACTCCAATACTGTCTCCAAGGCTCTAATATCAGGCTGGATGCTGTCATTGGTTATTCAAGCCTTGAATAAATTCATGTATCTTTCAAGATCAATGTGGCTAACAGCCTGGGCTAAAAGCTATTCTTACATCCAATTGTTTAATTAAAAAAAAAAACATTCCAGGTCGCTGTTTTAATAAATGTATGTTTTAATGTATAACCATTATTTATTTCATAAGGTGGCTACTGTATAAGAGGAGACAATCAGCCAAAAATATTTTCTAAACATATTGGTTTCATACAAATTTTCTTCAGCAAGTACAATTATTTGTAATTCCACAAGCCCACTCCAGATTATTTAGGTAAATTAATCACTGTCACACTCCTTGAATCAACCA
Organism: Aphredoderus sayanus; assembly: GCA_027564795.1. NCBI lineage: Eukaryota > Metazoa > Chordata > Actinopteri > Percopsiformes > Aphredoderidae > Aphredoderus > Aphredoderus sayanus. The sequence continues at coordinate 2,799 of JAODUG010054370.1, forward strand.
TTGTATCAAACATGAGCCACACCAATATCAACATGGTCAAAACCAGGACAACCAAACTTTTAGTAAAATGTGCTAGATACAGTATAATGCTTTGTGAACACGACCCCTGACAACATATTGGACGATACGTTCAACCAAGGCTCACATTTAAAATGAAGCTGTGGCTTCTCAATTATTTTCATGAAAATATCATTCCTAGAAAGAATATATTCATTGGATTTGGGCATATTTCATAGAAGAGGGAGAGAGAAATCTTCCCTGCATATTTTACATCTTTGCAGCCTCCATATTAATACCTGGGTGTGTTTTTCTCTTTCTTCCACTTTTTCATTAAGAAATAAGGGGGGAAAGGTCTGCCTCACTGCAGACCTCTCCCTTCTCTTATCTGCAGCTCAGCTACAAAACATTGCTGCGAATGGAGGCTTATTTCTGTGAGCTATACAGACTAGACTTTCCTGTCTGGAAAGTGATACTTTGAGGAAACCAAACAGACAGCTGCCAGAGAGAGGGGGAGCAGGACAGGAGAGGAGAGATTTGAGTTCAACAAGAGAGGTTAGGAAAGAAGAGGGAGAGCTGAGAGGAGAAGAGAGAGGGAAATGAAATAAAAAGAAATGGAGCAGCCGTAAAAGTGGGCAGTCAGCAACATGTCAAACTGCTCTCCAGATTACTCTGCACCCAGACACCTTAGAAGGGCAGAGAAGTAGCCAGATACAAAGCTGGACCTTATTCCACTAGCGCTCACAAAGCTAAGCATTGTTTATAAACCATTGTGCACACACAGACTAATATTAAACAGAGTGATGTGTAATCATTTGGGAATCATTTTATCCCATGAATCTTACAGTGAGTTTCCCATCGTGCTGAAGTGCCCCGTTGAATATCCCGACTACTAGACTATCATGTCCCCATGTATTGTAGCCTAAAAGTGTCTATATTAAAATAAACTTAGCTTTGATCCATTATAAAAGCCAAAGAGTTTAAACTTTGAAAATATTCTGTAATAGAAAACAGAATCTATTTTAATGTTTACATTCAAAATCATAATTTAAACATAATTATAAGGCTTTCGTGCCTTTAGTATTTTTTTATAAGCCTATCATTACATTCATGTCAAATGCATCTCTTGGGTAACTTGCAGATAATTAACTTTATACAGTATACAACTGTTATCACCTTGCATCAGCTATTATTACTCTACTGTGAAATCATCTGCATATTTTTTTAACGTTTCAATTTCCCTGAGGGAAGGTTAGAATGAATACCTATAATTTCCTTTTGTTTGTTTCCTTTTTATTTTATTTTATTATATTATCATTTTTGTAATGAGATGTTCTATTCTTGGCGGCATGAATAAAATTAATATTTGAAGCTGGATCATTTTTCACAATATTGATCATATTAACTGTTGAGCATTCAATCATTTCTTATCTACTGCAGTGTTGCTCTGTCTGCAGTATATTACAGTATCATAATAAGCTGTGTACCATAGTCAGAAATGTTTCAGCAATTTTCACATGAAAAGCCTATTAAATTGGTTCCAAAAGCCGGCCGTCATCTGTCATATTGTGTAATTAATCCTGCTCTCTTTTGCTATTGGAACGTAAAAAAAGAACATGTTGCTGTGTGATTTCCATACTGGACTGAAATGAGTAACCTGATGGCGGTCAACTTCCACCTGCTTCTACACGTGCACTACATAGATATACTGGCGACTACAAACAAAGTGAAATGCTGGTGAACGCACAAGCTGTTGTTTTTCCCTTTTGCAGAATTAATCTAAACACGATAACTGTGTTTACCTCGGAACGATACGGTCACTGAAAGAGCAGAACTCAACAACAAATAAATCAATTAGAGGATGTGCACTGCACATTTATTTAATATCTGCCCAGACCCCCTCCCCCCTCCCCTTTTCGCTCTCATTCTCTCTGTCTCCTGCTCTCCTGTTCTTCTCGACTCGGTAAACACTTCCCAAAACTGGATTGATTAAAGCTTATTTTCCCGCTAAAGCCCATCTGTTGGGCCACTGTTTCCTAACCCGGTCTGTGTCCCCGGGCTGTGTTTAATCCAGGCGACTGACGTTAAAGCATGTGCGTGGAATGGCGTTTCTGCTCTGGCCACGCCGCCGCAAGCGGGTGGAGAGGCCACAATGACCCCCATCCCCCCGTAACATATGTGCATGGCACATCCCCAGGTGGTGGGGGTCTGCTGAATACGGCTCTGCGTGGAAGGGCCTCAAATGTGCTTTTAACCCTCCCGCTGTCCTGTGGGTCAAAATGACCCGGTGCACACGCCAAACACAACACGGACATATGACATTCCGCAGGTTGGCTCCCTCTGCTGGTAGTCTGCGGAAATGCCTTAGGACAGCGGGAGGGTTGAAGTGGGTAGCGGAGAGAGCAGAGATCTACTTCAGCACCACGGACAGAGGTGTTCACGGCGGCCCAGCAGTCTGAGGCCCCAGTGAGTCTGCATTCAGATGAGGGGAAGCGTGCTTCACATCGCGGAGGGGACAGGGATCTGTGGGAGTGGGGGGTGGTTGTTACTGACCTGCAGCTGACAACACCTTTGAAATGAAGAGCACCTCAAACTTGTGTGTCTCCAAATAATGTTTCCCTTTCTACGGCACCTGCAGAATATCTTGAATATTATTTGGTAACTGTCATGGCTCAGCACGGGGTGACATGTTTTGGTTCACCGCCACTGTGTGGACGTCTATGCTTCCCACGTCTTTCTTTCTGCTACAGTATGAGATGTCTTCTCGGAGCTCATGCTGAAGTCAGTCCTCATGGCTAACATGAAGACTGGGAATGGTCGTGTTCTATTCTGTAAATTACTAAAGAACTCATTGGTTCAATATTACAGTTCATGTCAGGGGCTTAGAGAAGATTCCAATGTTTCGGGGAAGAATATTGACCACAAAGCTAAACTTTTTCAGCATAGTCATAAATAGCATTCTTGTCTTTCCTTATGAAAATATCAGACACGCATGCATGCCCACACGCACGCGAACACACACACACACACCAATCACCTCACTTCACCTTTCAGAGGCACAGCTGCAACTAACAATTATTTTCAAACACTATGAAAATAAAATAACAGTGAAATAAAGTAATGAGGTATTGAATTATGGTAAATTCTAAACCCAAAAGATCTCAAAAGTGTTTACCCTGTTTGAAACCTACATAATCTAAATACAATATATAATAAGGAACAAATAGAGACATTTACATTTTGGGTTAAGTTATAAATGGCAAATTTTGTTCTATTTACATTATTCAAAAGATAACCAATTATTTGCTTTATAGATTTCAAGATTTGAAATAAATTATCATAAGAAAGAATAGAAAGTAAAGCATACAACCACAGATAATTGTGTCTCTGTCCTTGGTCACAAGATTAACTTTTCATTTACATAAAACAGCCCAAAGCTAAGAGATAGGCTGTCATACGTTTCTGTGAAGCTGATAACACAGCAAGTATCAACATTCACCTGACACTAGGTAGAATGCCATTATAATATCTGCTGTGCTATCGTTTCAGACTGAACGCAATGAAAGCACTTTTCAACCGAAGGGGCCTTGAGCTTGCCTTGCTGGCTGGCAAGACATGCCACCAATTATTCTACTACAATGTCAAGGTTGCACACTTTTCACATTTTGAGAAATAAGCTTGGCGAATTACGTGTGTATTTCAAAATGGCGTTACTTCATATTTAGATTTGATTGGCACTAGAGGAGCTTCTGCAAACGTCCTTTCTAACTTGATGTCAAATGCTGTCATATATAGCTCCAGTACTGTAGCGTTTGGAAGACAGGATGATGCGAGAGCAGGCGGTTGCTAATTAAGTGTTGCCTCTGAATACAGCTTCATGTATCAGTAATCCTATATGGTCTCATTCCCGAGAGCAAAGATCGTTGGCTTATACATAGAAAGCTCCCTCATATGCTGAATGATGTAATAGATTTCACTTTGTCCATTAACAGATCATTTGACACTGTAATTAAAAACACCTTGCGGCGTAGAATTAATCTGTTCCCTGGCGTAGGTCGGTAAAAATAAGCAGGAAGCTGTTGTATTGACTATGTAGTATTGAGATACGTGCTTGGTAGTTTGAGAGTTTTATGGATTCAAAGAACAAAAATACAGGAAACATTAAAGACTAAGCAAGATCATTTCATTGTTAAATGCTACTCCCAGTTGCAGTTTCCACTTTAAAGTGTATTTGTTTGTTTTTTTATTTTTTGGTTAAGGGGGTGATGTGTTACAATGATCGGAAAAGGTGTGCACACACATAAACACACACACACACACACACACACACACACACACACTGTGTTCAATATTTGGACATCCTTGGGCAGTCCATGCATTAGCATTTACATGATAATTGTGTGTCCCGCTCACAGAATGAACTTTTTTGATGCTGTAACTTGGAAAATGTCCTTGCCATCCCTAAGCTTCATCAGTCAGCTAATTTTATTTTATAATTTGTCCACACTACAAACCAACATATTTTATAATATAGATAATGGAAGGAGATTGCAGCATATGGTTTTACTGAATGACTTAATGTCCCAATGTGGCCTGAGACTGGATTCTGTTAGACCCTAATACTGGTATGTCTTTCCATAGTGAAAATATGTGCTTGCTTCTTGGAGGATCACTTTAGTATTATGTAATCTATGGTTTCTCTTAAGCAATGTACAGCAGCACTGCGGGGGTGGCATGAAAGATGTCATCCTTAACTGACTATAGATGAAATAATTAAAAGAAAAAAAACAAGCAAACTTTATTACCACTCCACCACAACTGTCTGCACATTTGCCAAATAATGCTACCATTTTTATAAATTAGCTTGCATAAATAGTCTAGGCCTTGAAATTGCCAGAAACACTCCTTGCAGTGAATACTACAAGGAGCCTTAGAACAAAACCTCTTGAAGGCACTGTAAAGGGGAATTTAGCCGCCTGTCAAGAAATGTACAGTATCTGGCTTTATGTCGAAAAGGGATTTCTTAAGCTGCTCTCTTCTGCCTCTTCTTTTTGTCCATTCTCCCAGAATGCAGTGCACTGCCAAGCCACTGCAGTCCAAATTAGCTTTTCTGTTGAGCTTTTTGCCTTGGAGGAAAACCTCTATAGAGTTAGAATGCTTATTTCTTATAAGGGACAACATGAGCTCACAGCCTTTAATTATAGTTGACTACTTTTATCTATTCTATATACTATAAACCTGCAGAGATTTAGTTTGGTTTAGCTACCCCAGCCAGACAAATGGTAAATGGACTGCCTTAATATTGCGCTTTTCTAACTTACCGGCCACTCAAAGCACTTTACCTCACATTCACCCATTCACATTCATACACCGATGGTGGTGTCAGCCATGCAAGGAGCCACCTGACCAACAGCAGCAGATAGGGTTAGGTGTCTTGCTCAAGGACACCTGGACACTCGGTGAGGAGTTAGCATGGTTTGAACCAGCAACTTCTCAATCACCTATCGTCCCTCTCTACCCACTATGCCATTGTCACCCACAGACGTTAAACAAGTCATTGGTGTGCATAAAAAACACTATGTAATGAAAGGCCCTTTTATGTATGTTTTGTAATGAGAACATAGTAATGTAATGAGTAAATTTAAACTAAATTGCTTTGAGAATTAGATGTCTAAACAGGTCGCAGAGCATAATTAGACATCCAGTTATTGCTGTACAGTAATATAGTCCTTACAAGGCTGTAACAACAATATTATATCTTTTATGAAATTAACAACAAACAAAACATTGCTAGATCATAATTTGAATCCATTTTTATAATTATGTGTCCACATTATTGTAGACATAATGTCCCTCCTGCTCTTCAGAATCAGAATAATCAGAATTAGATGTATTGCCAAGTAAGTTGGCACATGCTGGAATTTATCATGAGGTAATTGGTGCAGTAGCTAAGTTATAAGAGAGAAGAAGACATTAGAGGATACAGTTCTGAAACTACCCCTTACAAAGTGTGTAGACATGTTATGCGCGGGTGGTCGATTAGGCCTGCTACTGATAACGAATTGCTACTGATTACAGCAGTTTTAATGTTTACTAATACCTTTCTTTATGTATTTTATATTTGTACGAGTTCATACCTTTGACAGTGTTGAGGAGAGGTACAAGTACAAGCATTGCATTGGCAGCAGTGACTGCCCACTGTGTTGCAATAACAAATACCAAAACAACACCCTGGATTCTAAAGAACAGGCAATGTGAGAGCCTGTCGCTGCATTTACTGTGGCTCAGCTCAGGCAATTCCTCTGCTTGTACTATTGTGAGTACTCTATTGTGAAATACATATTGCGAGCAGCCACCACTGCTTTGCAACCTTTCCACTGCCAGGCGCAGATTAGATCAATTTGGGGCATGGTGGCTGTGTGCCCACGCACTGCCACAGATGCTAATTTAGCTTTTTTTGTTTAGGCCTCCCCTTGCTGTTTGTCGTCTCTGCGTTTTGTCATGTGGCCGTTAGTTCTTTATGGGTGACTTGCTTGCACAGGCTCTTACCATGGCCAGATTAGGCTGCGTGTCTTTGCGCACACTTTCATGCTGTGCAGCTGGGCTCCCCATTATGTTGTGCTGGGTGTTTATTATTCATGAATGTGCGGGAAGTTACTTCAGCCAACACAAGTGGAAGGGGAACCTTGGCTTGCTGGAATGTAAATAATGCATCAGGCATGAACCTGCACTATTTCAGAAGTTATAGTTGAATGTTTAGGTCATCTCATTGTGGAGACCCTGATTCGGCACCATATTATGGTGTTTTGCTTTTGACCACACGATGTTGTCTACATTAATAATGAACCCTGTTAACATATGCAGACTGTATATGATGTGCTCACAGGCAGTTAAAATAATGCTAAAAAATGATTGGCTGTTAGTTATGACTCCAACTAAACACTACAGTTACACTATTACTCTACCATAATCAAGAAGGTCAATGATAGCTTAAAGCGATGATTATATTGAGGTCATTGGCCAAAATTCTTCTGTCAGCCACTGACAGAAGAATTTGTCAGCTGACAATGTTTTTTTTTTTGTGTTTTCTTTTTTATACAAAAAACAAAAAAAACGCTCAAGCTGAAATTGACCTATTTAAGTATGGATTTAGTAAGTGCTGTGGAGTGTGTGGCATGCTGTCATCCTAAGAGAAATGAGAGGTTACCTCATGTAAAATTTAATGTGGGTAAGGAATGGAGGTCAGCTGAAGTTTTGTTCTGCAAAACCACCAGGCTATGGGATGAACAACAGATGCTTATGCAATGTTTTCAAAACCACTCAGCCTCTTCAGAGTAGAGCAGTGGACATGTTAAAGGTCCCCTATAAAACAATTCAAAATGTTATAACTCTATGTTCAGTTATAACATGGACACAGAAAGTCCAATGGGTTTTGAGTAATTTAATCAATATCACTTTCTCAACCCTCCTGTTGTCCTTTATGTCCATATTAATCCACCAGATGGCACCATCTGATTCTGTATGATTGTGTGCACATCATATGTCTGTGTAAGCTGTAGAATTAGGTTTAGCACCTTCTATCTGCCACAATTCTATCTGCCACAAAGAGCTAGTGATTTGGGTCATTTTGACCCAACAGGAGGGTTAAAAATAGCCTTGCGTGACCATCCTGATCTCGTGAGCTTCAATTTATTTTCGCTGCGAGAATCAGTCTGGAAAGGTCTGGGATCAAGGTGATTGTAGTTCGAGTAACATCTGAACTGTCAAATCAGTGTCGTTGTTAGGTGTGACGACAGAGAACGCGACTTGAAAATACTATTGGCAGATCCTACAAAGGTAAATGTAGATGATGCTATATGGTCAGTTTCATCTCAACTGAAGACTTAATCTTCATTGAAAATAGAACAACATCATTGAAGGCCTTTTTATACGGAAATTATGTTTTCGTTCTACTCCCAACTGGTTTCGGCGATAGTTTAATTTCATATGTCATATGGTTCGTTGGTCAGAGTGGTTGAAGTTACGGTGACAGACAAATGGTTTATCACAAGATGTTTATGACAGAAACCGCCCTAAACAAACAGTTCCTATGGGCAGCTTCCCAGATGGACTTGTGAAACAATCCATCTGGCATGTCAGGTTAGGTTAAAAATCCATGGTGTAAAGAAATCCAGTCAGATTTGGCCACATACATGACATAATATCTAAATTGTACAGTAACTACAGTAACGATCCCTATTCTCCAGTGTCACTCGCTCCCTCTTAGGTCAGAAGTATGTCCAAAATCAGGCCCTTAAAAGGCCTAATATATGGGACCTTAAACCTTTTAAACATGATGGACCTCAGCAAAGATTTGGCTGCTATTGAGATTGGTCTTTCAAAGCCCTAATGAAACCAAAATATTTAAACATGAGACTCTATGGAATGTCTGCATTTAGACTAGCCCATGCCATATTTTCTGTTCAAGACAATGTTTTTGCATGCAGGTGTTGAATTGACAGAATACTGTCAGGAAATATATTACCAAGAGTGATACTATGGAGATACAGTATGGTGGCTTATGGCCTCCTGCAACTGCAGACAGCTTTGCTAAAAGTCAAACCATGACAGCTTTTAAAACAAGAGTGCTGTTGAATCTTGTGACTCAACAGAGCTGCCAATACACTAATCCTATGCAGTTTTTAAATTACATTTGGGTGAGGCAGAAAGGGTGCTGTATTATCTTACTCAAGTAAAAGTACTGTTACTCGACTGATATTTCTTTTCTTTTAAAAGGAGAAATAACATTACTGAAGTAGTAATAGTAAATAGTTTTCCGGCCTTTTGTGATTTTGTTCATGTTATTTCAATAACAGCTTTTGGAATTTCTACATAAATTAATGTTAAAGGTGCTCTATGTAATATTGTGAGATTAAACATTCAAAAATCTACTAAATTGATCAAGGCAATGTTTAAAAAAGAAGTTATGGACGTCCTGTTAATGACATAATTCTCCTTTGTTACGGAGATATTTATAGAATATATAGGCTAAACTGCTAGTGAATGGGCTGTAATGCCTTGTATTACCACCTTGTATCGCAAGGGGTGAAGTCCGTAACTGTAGCATCCAGTCTACCCTCGGGCCAACATGAACAGACGAAGAAGAATCTGCCGTGAGGGCGTATGCTCACCTGTTGTCAATCACGTACGATACTGCCCCCTACATCAATGGTATTGTCCCCCATCCCTGTAAGATACTGAATGAACAGTTGTCTAAACGCAGCAGTAGGCTATTCGATCAACTGCAAGTGTATGTCTGTGTACTGTATGTATCCTGTGTAGGCTACAAGGTGGAGCTAAGGGGATGAGGGTGGACACCACTACATTCTGGTGATATGCTGCCCCCTAACTGCTTGGTATGTGGAGTTTGAATTAGATGGCTGGCAAAAACTACATAGAGCACCTTAAACCACATACATAGGGAAAGAGAGAGACCACATTACTAAAAGTAAAATAAGTAGCAGATAATAACAGGTTATTTAACAGAGAGATGACCTATAGTTTTTGATTAGATATTTTAGTAGTTAATTTCAGGATTCTTGATTCTCAGTCATCAGCGCATTATAGCAATTACCGTATATGAATATGAGGACCATGGTGAACAGTGTATTCTAGTTTATTCTAGAGTGACTTCTATTGCTTTAATGCAGTGGCATCACTTGCTTTGCTGACAGATACATTGTTGTATGGAATGTGGAAATAATGCTTGCAGATCCACTTACTGTAGCATTACTTTGATCTTATTACAGCTTATGCCAAGCTCAGGCATTCGTTCTACGTCAGAATGCTCTTCACGCTTTTGAATATAGTTAAATGAGCACAGAGCCCATAGTCCATTGCAACATTTTCTGTGTGACTTCAAATCAAAATTGACAGCATAAAAACAGTCTAAAATTAAATCCCACACAGACTAAAATAACAAACCTTTCTTGGCAAGAGTGGTTCCTTTTGCCCTGAAGTACTTTAAGATTCTGGTCTCACATTGTTCTTACAGTATTCTTAAAAGTATCTGTGCTGTGAATTCTGAATTTATATTGCGTATTTAAAGGATATGCAGCCCGGTCATTTGCTTGCTTGTTTCCACAGCCAAAGCTAAAAAAAATGTCATTGTTGCTTGTGTTACTGTATTGTATGTAGTGAATCACTGCTTCCTACCCCTTCTCATGGGGAGACGCATAGACTCACTCTCTTCCTTTCCTCTGTAGCTGACATTTTGGACTTCTGGGGCCACTCTAAGACAGCCAAGGAATGTACCTTTAACAAGCAACTGTAGTGTAGTGTAACTTATTTCATGGCTGATTTCAGTGATTCAACCCTTAAGGCACACACATTCAAACTAGTGGCACTCTGTGCAGGCCCACTGTACGGAAGCTTTCTCTGTGTGTTACAACTATGTGACATGCAGCTCTCTGACCCTAGCTGTGCTGCTCTGCAGTGGCATAGAACATGCTATGAGGTGAAAGAATGAGTCAGACTCAAGCCGACCTCTCTGAACTCTGAATACAGGAGCAAGAGGCAAAGGCAGTGTGAAAGAAGCAAAATAGAGAGAATAGCCTCTTACAGAGAACTACTGTAGGCTATATACTAAGATGACCTCTGCCTCTGTAGGGGATGTTATTTAACAGGTCTGAGCCAAGTGTTGGCTTCTGGAACTAAGCGCTCAATGTCCTCTGGTCCTTTGCCTTCAACATAACACTATACTATGCCAAGCCCAGGAGGAGTACAGTACAATGCTAAAGCCTTGCCACAGACAGGCTGCACACACTGTTGTTGTTCATAACCTCAATATTCATTGTCAGCATCGAGCAACGTTGTTGCGAGCTGTGTAGCGGATGTTGACGGGGAGCTTGCTGAACCAGAAACAACGCAGCAATTCAGGTTTTCTAGAGCAGAATTAAGAATCTTCTTTCAGCTGTCTCTCACTCTCTTTCTCTCTGTGTCTGTATGTGTTCAGAACACTGGCTGATGCAGCTTGTAACACATTGGCGCTCGCAATTATTGATCAACTCACAAACCAAGTATGCCATGGGTCATTTCTTTAGCACACGCTATTGATTGACTAGATGTCTTTTGGACTTTACTTCCACCCAATATAACCAAGGCACCTCTATTTTTTATTTTATTTTAAAAAGCAAGGGCAAATGGAATCAGTCACTCTAAAAATGAGCATAAATAAATTGCCCTAACTTGCAAAGATAAGGAACCTTATGTTCCCCCCATATTCAACTGAACCACCTTGATAATATAAACTGAGCAAAGCACCTTTTTTTCCAGTTTGTTGTACTCTTTCCTCAAGTAGACTAGTGTTACATTTAGATTCTTACACCTCGCATTTGCCTGCCAACTGAGCCATATGCTCCAATGTTAATTGTGTTTAAGCTCCAAATGTTGATTGTGCGCTTGATTCCACGCCACAGTGTTCACTAAGAAGGTTCTGTCAAGTATAATCGGTCCTGTTGAGCTTGAGCCAGGCTTGAGGACTGCTATACAGCTGCCACTTGTTGGTACTGTATATAGGACCCACAATCTGGTATCCTCCCCTTAGTAGTCAGTTGTGAACCATGCTAATGGTTTGTGTGTAGATTTGCATGATATTTGCAGATAGAGAAACATTATCGGGGATACACTGGGGTGAATGGGTGTTTTATTTCTTCTTTTGGCCAGTCTCATTACCTCAGTCCATTTAGTCAGCAGTAGACCGTAGCAACAGCTCTTACCTGTTCATCACAATGCTGATCTAGTTGTCTCTATTTTCATTGCAATAATCTTCCCCCCGAGCTGGAGACACACACACACACACACACACACACACACACACACATGCACACGCACTCACACACATACACACACATACCTACACACACATGCACACACACACAGGTTTTAGCCCACGCTAAGCACTGCCATGCCACTAGTTATTATCCCATAGGTCAAACCTCACCTCCCTTATGTTTACTTTGCACTGCGCAATATCAGCCATCTTCTAGGTGTGTTGTACAATATGATTCCAATATGAATGCCATGGCACACGTGTCACACAATGTGCTATTTATAGGGCGTCAGATTGTACCATATGGGCGATGCCAGATCAGACAAGCGATGCGTGCAATGTCGTGAAAGCAGGGGAAATACTGTATGTTTATGCTTATATCCCTCGTAATGTACTCAGAAATCTGGTGTTCGGCCACACGGCGGCACCATCTGATTGTGTATGATTTGTGTGTTTTTCAATTGGCATTGCTGAGTGTATTTATTTATTAATTCATTATTTCTTTATGTATTTAGGTTGTTTTTTGTGCCTTTTAACCCTGTTGTTGTCCTTGGGTTATAAAATCACACCT
>JAODUG010054392.1:0-15173 GCA_027564795.1 Aphredoderus sayanus
TCCTAATTATATTTGTCTTTGTCTGTGTGTGTGTGTGTTTGCACATTTTGTAGCTGGCCTACTGTGTTGTTCAGTTTGTGTGTTTCAGCATGTGTGTATGTGTGTGTATGTACTTTATGAAAACAAAAGAAGCAAATAGTTTGTGTTTGTGTGTGTGTGTGTGTCTGTTTATGTTTGTGTGTTAAGTGTGTGGGTGTGAAATAGAACAAAAATAGTGTGTGCAACACCACAATACAATATATAAATATAAAAATGCATGTCCCACATGATGCCACGTGTGTGTGTTGCGTGTGTGAACTAGTCAGTAAGTAAATAATGGTAAATATCACACAGCTCTCCTTCTTATAACATCCTTTCTCAGCGTACAACAATAGATCTTGATGTACAGTAAGTCAACCACCACTTAATCCTCCAATAGGTTTGTTGACTGATAGGATACTCTGTTGGTATGTGAAGATGTTAAGGGAAAAGGCCTACCTGCCATGATCCTTGAGCAAGATGCCTGATGCCTACATTCCAAATAATACATATTATTAATAATACTGTTGGCTGTAACCATCTGCTGAAACTGTAAAGCCTAACATAGCATCTTCTGCTAGCTTCCTCTGTCTTGATATGTTCAAACTCTCCAGGCTGAGAAGGGAAGACTCTGGGAGCAGGGTCCACCAGAACCTCTACAAGCTTTATCCTGATCGTCTTAGTGGTTCTCATCCTTTCATTACAATCACCCTCAAATCTATTGGAATTCTCCCCTCTGCCCCTGTGCCCCCAACACACTCATCCTGTCTTTCATTGAGCCTGATCATGCAGAGGTGATGAGCTGCAGGCTTACATCCAACTACCTCTGCATACAGTGGGAGCTATTCCACACTATAGGGCGTACCAGCGCAAGACTTTCTCTGCTGATGGCATAAGAGCCCCTTTACTTTCTCATTCTGCTTTCCATGGTGACACCTTTCTTGTGTTTTATTCTTCCACTCTCAGTACATCCTACATCCCCCTCAGATACCCTCCACCACATGGTTTCTGGAGAGCTCCCAAAGAGCTGCACTGACTGTTGAGTAACTCGTTTAAAGGGAATGATTGCATTGTAGCTCCCCCCAACCATGTTTATGCTTAAAGTGACTCTATATGACATTTTTTGCCACTAGATGTCACACTAAGCATCTCAAACCAAAACAAATGTATTGAGAGCCACACAAACATACATCGATACATGTACAACATAGATACGAATACCATAAAGGGACCAGCTATGAAAACAAAGAACATAGGACCTCTGAGTACAACACACACAATGGGAGTGTGATGTCATTTTCTGCTCAGGATGTAATTCCTACACCATATCTTTACACAGAAAATAGGTGTTTGCTGGTATTCATATTTATTGTAATATATTGTATATCGCAGTTTACAACTTTCAAGGATGATTTTCTTTGTGGGACAGGACATAAAAGCGTGTGGGACAAGCCAACGAGTGATATTTGGAATCCCAGGGCAGATTTTTAAAATTTTTTAAAACCCTACTATTTCCACACTATAGCTTTACGTTGCTAGCTTTAGCTTTAAGTATTCAGGTAGAACATTCAGTTCAATAGACATATATAATAATAATAGGCTAATAGGTTAATAGCCATTTTAGCCTGTAATGAAATGTTAGATAAAGAGTTGAAACTGTAAAAAAACTAAAATTATCTCACTCTCAACGTTTTATTTTTAAAGAAAAAACATTGAAATGCTTATGCTGATTATAAAAACATGAGAAAATGAAGTGGAGGACGGAGAAGTAACAAAAAGCAGAAAACAAGCTGGCAGAGAAAGAATGAGAGGGCATTAGGAAAAGACAACGATGCTATAAAGAAACCCCAAAATCCCATTAGGAGATGATGACTATTTCTAATGGCTCACACACATTACAAGCACACTGCCAGTGATATTGCTGTCTTATGCTAATGTCTCTTAATAGCTGTGAATAACTACTTGAATCCATGGCCTTCTATTCCAGTGAATTTCATTCAGTTGAGGAAAATATGAAAGAAATAGTAATTAATGCAGTCGATAAGACAATAAATAGACATGGGTACATAATGGTCTTGGGGCAGATAAATACAATGCTATATGCAGACCGGCAGCCCGGTCATTTTAATTAACTTGAATATAACAATTAACTACGATGAGCAATTACAGAAGCTTGAGCGATTTGTGAGAAATGTCAATCTAATTAAGGCTGGTTATGGCCCATTATCAGGTAATCCACGTGTTGGATTTAACACAATGTAATGCACCAGTTGCCACAATTCACTATAACACACAGCTCTGTAACAGCTCTGTAACACATAGTTAGCAGGCTATATATGGGGTACATTTTCTATCTGAAAACCTTTTTGTCATTCTAATTCATAGTATCTGTTAGACAAGTATCTGTTTAATGTTGGGATTACCTGATGTACCATAATAATATAGAATTTAAGAATTTAACTCCTTTTGCTTTTGAGATTCGCTATTATGTATGAGATATTTGCATCACATTGCATTTTCTTGTGAAACCTACAGTACAAAGATTTTAAAGGTACTGTGGGTCAAGAGTGGAAGGTTACATATTATAATTTTGTGTTTGAGTGTCCAGTTGTTATGGCTCCTTTTCTGGGGATACTTGTTCTGTTCTGCACTTAAAATGTCCTGTTGCTTTGCGTAAGCAACAGAAAATGTAAGTGCAGAAGAGAACATGTTATCAACATGGTGTGTGTGTGTATGTGTGTGTGTCTCCAATCACCAAAGCGAATGTGTTTTCAATGCTCAATTGGCAGAACGTTATATCCTGCTATCTTGTCAAGGTGAAAGGTCAAATCCCCATCAGGACCACACATGCCAAAAGAATGGTATTTTGTGGGCACAACGCCAGAAGGTAAACAGATGAGCCAATCTATCACTGCAGACATGTTGCACTGAACAGGTTAGCCAATGCTAACCTTATCTGTAAACACGGCAACCGTCATGACAGGGACACCCTTGCTATGACCTCTGTGAAGCTGGCCCCCCATGTCATCAAACTTTTTTTTGATAGTGCTGCAGTACTGTAGGCCTACTGCATTTCGCCCATAAACATTCCGATTGTGCTGTTCGTTTGTGAGCCCCATTTGTAAGCCCCATTTTTTACACATCACGTCATGTATAACAAATAAAACATAATAATAACGTAAAACAATTTGTAGCACAAATCGTTATTTCAATGGCACGTATCAGCACAAACAGATCGAGGCAAATCTTTAGCAAAACATGTTATTTAGTTTTACGACACAAACAAGAATACACATTTTTTGACAATATAGAGGACCAGCTTCAGGGAGGTCTTGCTATGTAGTATAAAACAACTCATTCCATATACAAATCTTAATCTGGTGTGAGTGTAAATGGTTGAAACATGTATCTTATCACCTACTGTAGTAGACCTGTCATTTCTTTCTATAGAAATCAACTGAACACCGTTCTTATCACACTACTCCCCCTATACCTTAACTGCAGTATAGGCAGTACAAAGTGCATGCATTCCCTTTAAAGCAATGGTGTCATTGCCTGGGCTGGATGGACCGAGGGCCCAGGCAGAACACAGCAAGGCGGAGAGGGGGGGTCAATGGGAAATTGATTTTCACTGCTGTAGCTTTTCAGAATCAAACCGAGAGACGATAGACCAGGCGAGCTATCCAGCCCGAGCTTTGTATCCCTGTCAGAGAGAACGGGAGACCCTGGGGAGGAGGTGGAGAGAGAAAAAACAGGCTGAACGCAGCAGATGAGGAGATCACGTCGCATCTGCCTGATGAAAGATTTAAAAAGACCCTCAACCCCTCCAGTGGAGAAATAACCCCTGTATTTCAATACACACCCGGGGAGAGTTTGTGATTAGAATAAAAAACGGGTGATGAAGGAGCCGCACACTGTGTGACATCATCACAATGCACCAGGCTCATGTGTGGATGGCTGATTAGGGTTCATGTGAACTCACTGGGCATCTGGGAAATTGAGTTAGCTTTGCTCTGGTGCAAATAGTGTTAACGTGATGATTACGACAGAGCGCTTTCTCACCTAGCTAAAGAGACACATCTGAATCCAAACAGTCTGAACATATTCAATGTGTAGAACTAAGATAACCTCTTGCAAGTGCAAGTAGCTAGTTAGTTAGCCAACTAGCTTAATGGACTGACATTAAGCTAGTTGGCTAACTAACTAGCTGCACGTGCCTTGGTCTCTGCCAGACAGTTAAGCTGCTCATGATGTCTTGTGGTGTGGTAGGGTTCTGCGCAACGCAGAAAGACCCCGTGTGGGCAGGGTTTCATAACCTTCTATGCTATGAGGCGACAGCCTAGAATTTGTACTTTCTGAGTCTTCATCTTCTTGAGTACGCATTTAAAGTTTAAAAGCACAAAGTTATTCAAATAGGAACTGTCCCCCAAACTGCTGATATTCATCTCTCCTGCACACGCTTGGCCACCAGTCATGTGCAGCCAGGAATGGCAATGCCTGCCCGAGACTGCAGAGCTCAGGTTGTGATTGATTGAGTCGCATTGTAATATAAGAGAGCTCTCTCTCTCTCTCCCTCTCTCTCCCTCTCCCTCTCTCTCTCTCTCTCTCTCTCTCTCTCTCTCTCTCTCATCACCATTCTGCTATAAGCCTCCGGCAGCTAAAAGGGCTCACATGCCTCCATCTTCGACATTCCACGACATCGGCCCAGTCTCAGGCTCCCCGGGCCACACGGAGGAGTGGTGCGACGAACGGAAGGCTCCGGGGCGACATCACAGAGAATTAAACAAGGCTACGAGACAGAGGGAGAAGCACAACGTCACCTTATTATAACCTGACCCCAGGGCATGCGATCCATAGCCGGGGATGGGCAGGTGCAGCTGATCACTAATGTACCGTCTCAACACACACACACACACCGTACAGATCCTGGATGCTTCTGGGACTGCCAGGTCAGGCAGGAAGTTGAATGTTGGTTTTAAGGATTATGGCACTATACAGTCATAACTGTGCTTCTCAATGTTTTTTGACCCAAGGTGCTTTGGGATGCTAAGAGAAGAGCCGTGTTGCTGCAGTGCAGTCATAAACACAAACACCATTGAAAGAAATATATGTGCATTCCAAATGTAAGACTACCCAGGTGCGCAGAAAAGTAGAAACACTACTTTACATGAAACACACATTGTAGCTAGGCAATGCTGGGCACAGGAAAAGACGAAAAGACAGAAAAGAAAAGGATGTTTGTAGGTTTGTAAATATATTCTAATATATTGGCATTCTCAGCCAATAAGCTACGGGCAAAACATTTGTATTAAAAGCCTTGACTCAAACTAAAGGAAGTAATCAGATACTGCTGAGAGCAATTTCACCAGCAAAGTATTAAATACCACACAAGGACTTCAGGAGGTGAAATTATCCCTGATTATATGAGTGGGGGACAAGTTCTAAGAATGGAATGACATTCAGTGGCCTGCAGGACGACTGAGAATGAGGAATCAAGAGAAATACGAGGCAAGGCGCTCTCTGCAAATCCCCAAAATACCTGCAAACTCCCCCCATCTCCACCACACCTAATCTCTGGTTCGATTCCTTGAGCAATAATCTATGACCACTGCATTACACACAAGAACAAACACAAAACCCAATTACGCACACACACACACACACTTCAGTCACTGGCAGCCTCTCTCTCTCACAAACACACACACACACACACACACACACACACACGCACACACACATGCAGCTTCAGTGGCAGGCAGCCTCTTTACATACATACACACACACACCCCTGCACACACAAACAACACAGACATCTTCTATCACTTTAGTTGCCATTTCTCATTATCAACTTTGCCTCATCTTTTCCTCAAGTTCTGGTGTGTGAATGACAACCAGTGGGTTTGAATAACAGGGAGGCTTTGAGACTCGAGGCCTCTAGAATTATCTCTGGCCTGTGAGATACTCAGGCAGTATTGTTGATAAGCCCGGGCCTTGAAGCACACACGCACACACACACACACACACATGCGCACACAGCAGATTTAAGCAAGCGCAAAGACGCTACAGACACAGACACTAGTTGCCACAGACAACCTGGACATGCACAAAATATGCACACAACATACACACAACATCCAACCAACACACACACACCTACTGATATGAACACTCACAAAATACACACAAAATGCACTTACTGTACACACACACACGCACACACACACGCACACACACACACACACACATCGATACACGAACAACATCCAAACACACAGCGGAGGTGGAGTATATTCCGTGGCTGTGCTGCTGAATGGAATTATAAAGTAACATCCGTTGCCGGGCGCCTGGAGGCAATAGCGTGTTTTTCTTCTGCTCCCCCGGTGATTTACGAGCACATCTCCCCTCACTTCGGGTCCGGGGACCTGACGGCCGGGACTCGTGTTTGACAACCCTGTTTTATTTTCATTAGCCTACACTGTCAAGCCACGAAGGACCGAGGACATGTGTACACAACGCACACACATGAACAATAGGCAAACATTCATTTCTGTGCAGAAACGCGAACACTGTGTTTGACATCATGATGAATTGCATATGAAATCGCCGCGCTCCTGTTTTCAATTCTCCAGTAGCCTTCAGTTGAGGTATAAACCTCGGGATGGAATTCACATTTTGTCGCTACGAGCATCAAATGCGGCTTGCCGATGAATCGCTTCCCATTAATGAGAAAGGATACTGTAGGAAAAGCATTTCTTTTTATTTATTTATTTTATTTTACAAAATGGCATAGGTCTTTGCAGTCTTTTCTCAACCATGACATATATCACCAGACCAGTGTATTCCACCACAACACAGTCGTATAACCATTATAACGCCATGCTGTCTGGTCTACTTAACCTTTGCTGAGGGTACAAGTAGGTAATTGCAGCTCTGGTTCCATTGCTTTTATGTGAGTAATGAGAGACTCCAGTAATTTCCGACACCCCTCCCCTCTCTCCATCTCTCACTCTGGTGCACTGTTATGAAGGGATAAAGCTTCTCCTTGACATTGCTCATGTAATCTACAGGAGATGTGGCGACGGAAATGAGGCAGACTCTGGTTAGAGAAATCTCCGAGGGAAGGAACAGGTCTTGGAGGGCTCGGCAGACCAGCCAACAGCAGCAGGAAGTGGGAGCAGATGGTTCATGAGGTGTTGCTGGACAGAGACGACAGGTTTCTGCTCATGAGGTCACCCGCACCTCACTTCCTTCATGTCTTCATTTGAAAGTCTGAGTGGCCTCATCTGTTGTGGTTTGGAGTTATGAGTGCCAGTTAAGGAAGGTTTTATGAGACATTAGTTTTTACTCCCACGGTCATGGCATGTCATACTGTACCTGTCAACTGACTCCTTCAGTTGCATGAAGTGTAGCAGTCATTGTTTTTTTTGTTGTTTTTTTTTTTGCTAAAATTGAGCTTAGGTGTTTTTGTTACACTCTTCACGAGCTTCTACGAACACTGAAAACAACGGTGTCTGTCACATAGCAATAGCTAAAGTACAGATGTTCAAAGTGTATAATTTGTGTTCCACTATGGCCGCAAGGGGCAGGGGTGAGCTTAGGCCAGTTTAATTCATTCAGGCTTTGAATTCACAATAAAAAAATAAGTATGGTGCAACTTTTTTTTAGGCCTTGTGTGAGTGTGTTGACTGTTAACATCGAAATAGCATAGAAGTGGACATAACATTTTCCTTTGTGTTTTAATACATGAAAACAGAAGGAGACTTTCAGCCAACATTTCTGAAGGTTCAGAGATTGAATGAAATATGAAACAAACCATTGTCAAGCCGTTGACATTAACCAGTGTATGAAGAAATCAAAGAAGAAATAATTGTAACATTTTAAAGACTCCAGTGGATGTAGACAGCTCCCACTTAAGCTGCAATAAAATCCTTCACCCCATGCCACACAAACCATTTTCACTAATTGGTTATCCTTATCCGCCAACAAAAAATAGAGTGAATGACAGTCAGAGAAGAAAAAGGAGATGAACACAGTGAGAGAAATGTATTTTATGATAATGGCCATTGTGAGAGACAGTTAAACAAGACAAAGTCAAATAACACATCTGCGATGCATTCCATGGTCCCCAAGGGTGTCCAATTAGACAAATACAAAGCTGAACACGTTCAGAGGTAACAACCTGTGACTCTAAAGCACCTTTCATCCAGTGAAAATAGAACAGAATACAAAAAAGATGTGAAACAAACAGCCAATTAATTTAATTGGACCCTTAGTACTCTCAGGTGCAAAATACATTTTTAACACCCCTCAATATATCAAAATGTAATAAAATTTATTTTAGCTAATAATACAATTGATAATAATGATGCTATTGCTATAATTAAACAATACTAGTATATGTTATCATTGCTATATCAGAACAATCAATATTAAAGTGACACTTTTAATGTCTGGCTTCAGTAAACAAATATTTGAAAATGCTGCACACCTAATGGATGTGGCTTGGGGAAATCTTTGGGTGTGACTTCCTTTTAATAAACACTGTGCATAAGCTTTCTAATTCCACCCACAGCAGGCACTACAAAATATTAAATCTGCATTTCAATTTTGTGGTGTGCAGAGACACAGGCATTCAGAGGTCATCTGACGTGTTCTGGTGAGTTCATCTGAGTGCAATATTCTGGGCATTTAATTAGTTCCTTTCTATCATTCACACCCTACTTTGTGAATATACACCTTTGTTCTCTCTTTATCCCAGAAAAACACTGTGACACCTGCCCAAATCAATAACTTAGTCAACATGTGGTGTGGATAGAGTTGGCACCAGACACTAACAGCTCAACAGAGATTGAGAGGAGAGCAATTTAATTTGATAGAAGATGCATATTGTGCCAAAGGAGAGATTGGACCCTTTCAATCAACATCTTCGGTTCCTAAATAGTCTGTCATGAATCTGCCCAATAGGCTTTGGTGCCAGTGCAGTGTCCAGCATGACACATGGACGTCTTTAATGTCTGGAAGGCGTTCTGTTATCCTACCCTGGCTGGATGCTGTTGGTACAGTACCTTGAAGAAACTGCACTGAGATTAAATGGGAAGAAAATGTAAGAGTTTGGAGAAGTTCTCGAGAAGACAGCAAAACAGGATATTCAGCAAACTTTACTTTTTGCTTTGGTTACACACAGAAATACAACTTCCTGCTGTTTGAGAGGGAAACTATAGCTTCAATAATTTGTTTTTGAATAATAGCAATTGAATGCCGGTTTACTCCCTTAACATGTTGCTCTTTCAACTCGAGCACCAACAGCTCTGACACAATCTGCCATTGTAAATTGACTCATTTTCAAGCGCTTTTGAATGATTCTAATTTGTTTATCTCCACAGAATGGCCATTGTGGGTGGACATTTTAATAAGCAAGAACATACAAACAAATATGTGGCACTCAAGTCTCCGAACACTCTTACCGACAATAACACGCTCGCAAGGCATTCTGGGAGAAAAGCGAACACAGCACGCAGCTGGCAGAAATTCCGCACGTCCCTGTGTAAGGCATCCTCAGCGCCAGTGGTCGGCTGCAACGCGGCGGACAGCGGCTGTTCATCTCGCCCAGCACGGCCAACACCTTGTCGGCGGCAAATGAACCAAACAACGAGGTGAGAGGAGGCAATCGGGACGTACTTAGAGCAGTTGTTGAGAATGCAGCTGGCATCTAATGAAGGATAATAGTGTTTTCACCTGAGCTCATTAGCTCCCACGCCGGCGCATGAGACCTGGGTGACACACTGAGCGCGGCGACCCAGAACCCAGTGCTCCAGCCAAGATCGCACATTTGCATCTACCAGCACATCGGTCATTTGTGCAGCGGCGGCAGGAAGGCGTGATGGGGGACAGCGGTCGGACATCGTGAGCCAGCCCCCATCTCCATTAGCGATCCTGTAAGGAGCCAATTGTGGGAAACAGTGATACGTGCCAATTACTCCGAGCCCCGCTGGTTGACTCACAGCGATTTGAGGTCATTGCGCAGCCTGCTGGGGCTAATCAGGGAGCGCGCGGGTGCTAGTGTACGTCTCAGGCTCAGCCTCCGTCCGCTCACACCGGCGCTGTACGTCACCGCGCACTCTCACCTGCCACAACTTTCCCGCCCTGACGGAAAGTGAACGGAGGGTCGAGGGTGCACATGCGAGGAGAAATGTCCTCCTGTGTCCTGCACATGATATGTGTCCTCCGCTCGACTCTTCCTGCTGAGCTCTCCATGGCTCTGCCTGTTATTTGTCTGTGTGTGTGTGTGTGTGTCTCTTACCCCCGTCAGTTTCCCTCCATTTCGGTTTTACCGCCATTTCCCAGCTTGTTTCCCTCATTCCCTCTCCCTCAGTTCTGTCTCACTCGCTCTCTTTTCCCTCCGTTGTCCTGCTCCTCCAATCAGGACGTGACATAGCTCTTCCAGCTGACTAATTATTGCTCAGAACATACTTAGGCGCCATGGGGGTCAGGATGACACACACACACACACACACACGCACACACGCACACACACATGCACACGCACACACACATGCACACGCACACACACATGCACACGCACACACAAAGGGCTAGCCAATCATGCTCTCATGTTCGTCAGCTGTGCCACCACCAGGGTAACACACCAGGTTCCGGCTAGAGGCTAATTAATGTTCCTCGCGGCAGAAAGAAGGCCAATGATGACATCATCGAGGGCAGGGAAGACATAGGAGGTCTGCTTCCATTCAGAAGGTCCTGGGTGTGATCTGCAAAATGGGTCTGCCTCTGCCCTTGAGCAGGTTATCTATTGCTGTTATGTGTTGTCAGCCCGTTTGCATCTGCTGAACACATATAGGCTGTGAAATGTCATTTTAAAAATGCAATTTCAATCTAGATTTTACAATGGGACCACACAGGTACACCATGTGGAGATACTGTATAAATAAAACATGGCTAGATGTCATTATTATAATATTGCGCTACCCCGACACACAAACGTGACAACATGGCCCTTCAGGTGCAAGGTATCAAGTAAATGTTCGGGCTGTGGTGGGAAACTCAGTAGGACATGTTCGGCAGTTTGGATGAAATCATATTTGCGTGACATGCTTCTGAGAATACATTACTCCTGCAACGCTCAGGCACCTTTAAATAAATAAACAGTGGGCGGTCGTGGAGACCACCTGCAGGACAGAGAGACATAAAGTTATGAATGTCGGCACAGTGTGGAGGCTCTGCACAGGATATGAAGTGTGTACACGTGAAAGTTCTCACGTGGACTCGACTTGTTAATAAGTGACATCTGTTTCTTTTAAATGTACGTAAAATGATGGTTCATTATTGCATCATTATAATAGAAACATTCCCACTGCTTTACCTCTAAAACTATTATTGTGCATGTATTTCAGTTTACACTACAGCCCCTCCAGCATATAGACTACAGTGGCGAAAATGCTTAATTTGACCTGCATGTACAGTATACCAAGCTAGCGCTGAGCTCTTCACAGGAATGCATTGTAGGTGGCCATGTTAAATGGAAAATGTAAATTGCCACAAGCACCATTGCTGTGAGGGCCAGAGGACGGACCATTTCTATTCCTTATAAAGCATGTGGGAGGGCTGTTATGTATGGAGAAGGTATTTTAGCTTTCATTGTGTATTGGAGTGCAACCTCAAAGAGATTGGACGCCCAAAAAAAACACACTTTGAGCTCCTGGCAGCCTTTTGGTGTTCTGAGGGAAATTACCGCATCATTTTAAGCAGTCCCAGTTGAATTCTGGGGACGTCCCAGCGCTCTGCCCTCCTATTCCTGTTTTCATCCGCAATTTCCCTCTCTGCGTGCATCTGCATGCTTTCTGAGTGAAAGTTGCTCAATGTGACTGATGATGCTGAGAGTTCATTTTGGCCTACCACCTCACCTCAGCAGAACCACTGTTTCCCAGCTGATAAAAACAGAAATATGAATTATTACTTTATTATTATTATTCTCTTCTCCTCTCACACAGATAGTCAAACACATTTTCTCCCGCAGATTGTCAACAGATGAGCCAAGTGCCTCAATTCTGCCTGTTTATATACATCACATCAAGACCAAATATTAATGCCCAATTTCCTAGCACTGGGCCATTCTATAATGCATTTATCCTCTGCAAATAGCAATGTCACACTAACTGGAGGCAGGAGTATCAGCTGAAATGTTATGAATAACTTGATCAAATTACACAGTGCGAGCAAGAGGGGAATAATAACAGCATAGATGTGGGGCTTGGCAGCATCAGGGGTCCAGCCAGGTTAAGAAAGCCAGACAGACACCATACCTGGAACTAAACAGCTGTTAAGACATTCCCCAGGTCGTTTACCAGCATACAGTACATCAGGGCTCATCTAGTGAGGCATAACATCTCAAGACAGGATAAGCTGAAATTGCAATATTTATTTATACATTTTAAACATTAGTGAGCTGTTTTAATTGTGGATTTGCCACTTACGTCTGTAAATGTCAATTTGAATAAAGGGTGAAAATTATGCATTGAATATATATTTCGCATTTTTGTTCCTAGCTAAGCTAATTCTACTAGCCTGCTGCACTCTGTGAATGTTATTTTTGATAAGGCCCGATTTCAATCATGTGAGAGCAGTCTGCAGCCAAGACTTAATAACAGTACTGACTTTTTTCATTTAAAATGGAAAAGCAGGAAAGCTGCACTAAGTCATTATGTTTCAGCAAAATAGGACCATGAAAGCTTTTTCTCTTCACACTAATTCAATTATAAATCCAATATCTTTTCTCCCTATGCCAAATGTCAAGCTGTGCCTGAGATATTCCTGACTACGTGCAGAATCACTTGGTCTTGGCCAGAAAGATGTGAACTGATGCATGCTGGGTTACCACTAGCCCAGCTGTGTTTCTGCCTCCAGATTGATAAAGAGATTAACCGCCCCCTATTATTGACCTTAAACAAGGTCATCAAGGGTCCAATCATAACCCTTTAATCATAGCCGTGGACTCAACTTACTAACAGAAACACTCACAGCCATGCGTTTTCTGTAGCCATGTTCCTGGAATACCCCCCACACCCCCTGAAAGAAGAACTCGCAAACAACATTACTAGGAGAAGGGGAGCAAAAAAGGCAGCACCAGAAAAAACAAAACTCTGCCCTTGAAATCATCACAATTGTGGCCTGAGCACAATTTGTACACATTTTTAAAAAGGTAGGGCAAAGGTAATGCATTTTTGACTGTACGTACGGACAAATAAAAGCAGAACAGAACATTTCCAGCCGTTTCTTGGCACGGTCCAAAGTGAGGGGTAGCGGTATAACTTAACACAACCTGTTGACCTTCGCATTCAATTACTCGCGGAGGACTTTGTCATCTGTGTGTCTCTCAGTCTCTCAGAGACGGAGAATGGCAGGGCGGTGGGCAAAACTATTGTTTAAGACTCAGTGCCGTGGACGTTATTATGTTCCCGCTCCTCATTGGTATTCATTAGGTGTCTGTCTGCGTGCGTGAGGATGCTTTATTGCTACTCTGCCATTCTGGCTGGAATGACTCTGTGATGAGGCTGCGTAGCCTGTAGTCAAGTTCAAAGAGTAATTTGCCGGAGTGTTATTTCAATGGAGTGGAATGGCTTCTCATGGCGGGCCTTTTCCCTCCCAATAATACAGGCCTGCAAGCTGCTATGCCACTGCTGGGAGCGCGTACTGTATCTCTCACAGAGTTATGATGAGGTGGCTGTTTAGCACGGCTGATTGCACACACACGGGGCTCGGGCTCCCTGGCACAACACACGGGAAGGTTCATAGATCAGCAGAGCCAAATGCCTGGCGTGTGTATCGGCACTGCGCCGGTGCCCTTTGCTCACTCTCTGAAACACAGTCTGCGCACTCCATTTCCCACGTGACTTTTATTTGTGTCCGCATTGTTATTGGATGTGGGTGACAGACAGGCGGAGACAATTGTTTTCACTTTGACAAATAAATATGACTAACAGAGAAATGTGGGCATGAAAGAAGGAAAGGAAGGAAGAAAGAAAGAGAAAATGAAATAAAGCAACAGCAAGAATGGAAGCGTGTCTATGAAATCGCATAATTGCGCCGCAGGGAATTTTAATCAATTAGAAGCACGGAGCTAATTAAAGGCGGCATTGTGTTTACTGACTCAGAGCACTGAGCCCAGTGGAAGCATAACCCAGAGTAACAAACACGCGCGCACACACACTTCCTAGTGAGTCATGGGCTTACAGTATACTGAGATTAGGTTCAAACGGAACTTGTTTGTCAGTCCCTCTGTTTACAATCTATCTACTTAACAATACACACAGGCCTTGACAATCTTCACAGCGTACACACACACACACACACACGCAAGCACATGCACATGATAATACTTCAAGACAAAGAAAGTCAACTCACCCCAACCCCCTACCCACCCACACACACCAGATGCGTCTGTCAATCGTGGCCCATGGTTGACCCCCTCAAGCTGCGGGGCGGTGAATGTCTAATAGGGTCTGACAGTGTCCAAATGGACTCCCATACAGTTTAGAGAAGGTCATTTACCTCATTTAGCACCACTGATGAGATGAATAATAAATGAATCACCACCTTGATGATGATGAAGAAGAAGAAGAAGAAGAAGAAAAAAAACGGTTGCTTTTGGCAGGAAGTGAGCTACGGTGGTGCTAACAGGTGGAAGTGTTTGCCACACTGTGCACAGTGAAAGGCCTCTCCCAGAACATCACATTTTGCTAGACATCTCCTAGAGTGAAGGTAATTTCATTACCCAGCATCCAAACCCTACATGCTTGACTAGGCCAGGAGGGGAAAAAATCAATACACGCCATTTCCATGCCTCTCAGTTGAGATGTAATGGATACGCCTAAAGTTTGTGTGTGTGTGTGTGTGTGTGTGTGTGAGACTTGCATGCATGCATCCGTGAAGCATGCACGTGTGTGTGTGTGTGTGTGTGTGTTCCTGGAGGCTCAGCAGTGCCAAACAAACCTCATTTACCGTTGACTAATGAAGATTTAGGAACCTCCTGTTTGTTTTTGTTTTTTGTTAGCAAGGGGCTGTCAGGGGTTGATTACGCCTTCAAACCAATGGGAGAGAGTCCTGGAGTCAGAGAGAGAGAGTCCTGAAGTCAGTGAGAAAGA
>JAODUG010054403.1:0-15171 GCA_027564795.1 Aphredoderus sayanus
TCTCTCTCTCGCTCTCTCTCTCTCTCTCTCTCTCTCTCTCTCTCTCTCTCTCTCTCACACACACACACACACACGCGCACACACACACAGTTCCTGGATTACTGAGCTCTTGCTGGCATGACTGCTGACTGAGCATAAGAGGAAATTAGTAGTGTGATGCTTTGTATAGCTGAGGGAGTGAGAGTGTAGAGTTATGCTAATTTGATGAAGAAGAGAGCTTCTAATCCCCGTTTGTGCGTGCATGCACACACACACACACACACACACGCACACACACACACACACACACACACACACTCATTCACATACAGTTTAGACTGAGCGTAGAACAGATTCATAGTATTGTATAAGCTTGCATGTGTTACAGTACCTGTGTATATACTTTTCCATAAACAGTGACATTGATTACATTTAATGCTACTTACAGAAAATTACATACTTTTGAAATGTTAATGTGTGCATGCGTCTTTGTGTGTGAGTGAGCGAGTGCATGCGTACTCAAATCATTGACTAGACTGGCGGACTACTGGCAGCTTTGATCTTTGTGTGGATTTCGTTGTAAATAGTCAAAGAATAACACGCTATTAATACAATATGCTTTTATGTAACAATTACATCTCTCATTTTCCCGAGAGACTTGCTAAAACCTCTCTCGCAAACGATTTCCTGAGTGTACCATATTGTAAACTTCACTGTTAGACTAACTATTAGCATATGGCTTACATGGCTATTTAGTTTTTTACTGTAATAAAAATGCACTCCATTAAGATAACTCCAGCGGTCATTAAACTGTCAGATTATTTTGAATCATAATTATGCTATAATGTCTGCTCTACAAACAGTAGGCCTATTTTGGGCGTGGTAAACTACTGTATCTCGTTTGCTTCTATTCTCAGCATAACAAAAAACATATTAGACTACACATTTTATAAGTAGGCTACACAATCGTACTCTTTGAGAAGTTATCACACACACAAAATACTGTACGGATCAAGGCAGTAAGTGCAGCATTATAGCGGTGATGAATTCATTTCTGTGGACAGCGACAGTGCTGAAATGGCTTTCTACGGTCGGCTGGCAAGATGCGTCTCAGGTCAGAGCACTACCTACCTGTGCCACTAGGACCACCCCCATATTCCAAACGTCATCTTTTTGAAACCAACCCGGTCGTGCTATTTCAAATACATTAGCCCCTAGTAATACGTTTGGACCAATAAGGGCGAACCAAGTGCACTTCAAGGCTAAATCAAAGTTTTTGTAAAAGCGTGTCGCAAAGCCCAGACACGAGAGGTGAGGGACGTCAGAAATGAAAACACAGATCTAGATTACTGTTCGCTTTGGCTACAGTAGGGCTGTGTCTTATTTTGCTTTGTATGACAGGACTACTGCGTCTCCTGCGTTTCCGACAGAATTGCTTGGGGAAAGTGGTTATTGTTCAAATATGACTTGACACTTGACAATCGCGTATTCCTAACTCCATGGACAAGAGATCATAGTATTTTTCGCCCGTTTGTCACTTTTATCCATGTGCTCCGGTTCGGCTATTTTAATATAATCTTATTTTCTGAAGCGAAATGACAGAAATCAGCGAGGAGAACGAATCACAGAGTCGGGATATGCAGCTACCACAGGCGACCGTGCCAACACAACCTGAGTCCAAGGTAAAACTTGCTCTAAAAAATGTATTAACTTAAACACGGATTTTGCCAGCGTGTGTTTGGTTACAATGTGGACAATTGTATGTAACGCTGTAACTAATTCGTTATTCAGCCTATTGAGAATAGCATGAGGCTATCGCTACAATTTCACACTACCCACTGCTGATGAATTCACTTCAATAAAACATATTTTTACAAATAAATTGTGTTTAGCAAAATGCTAACATACTTCACTTGGCCACATTACAGTAGCTTTGTTTTATTCATATTATTATTAGACTAGTATTATCATTATATTAATCAATATAATGCGACAGTTTTCTAGACCCCTAATGTACACAAACACACACGTGCGTGCACACGCACACACACAAACACACACACACACACAGAGAGACACCTGTGTGGCATTTCTGACTTCTTTTAAGATCACATGTTACACAAACATTAAAAGGCTTTGGGTAGGGCTGTTATGTAAGGTGTCCTAAGATGTTACCTGCAGCCTCAACTGACAAAACAACAATGCAACTAGGTATAGTAAAAACATTTAATCAGGTATTTCACAATACCCCTCTCTTATGTTCACCTTTAAAAGGTGCTTGCCTGGCTGCATGTACATTTAACAGACAATTCATCATTATACAGTACTGTGTGGGTGATGATGGCAACAATGGTCTAAGTCCAGGACAGCAGGCAGTTGTTTCTATCTCTTTTAGGACAGCACAATGGCTGCCAGGTGTTTGGGGTGCCCGAGGAAATTTACGAGGCAATCAGTAAGCACATGTTTGCTTTGCCTGGCTTTGGGCTGGGTCATAACTCATGCAAACGGCCGCTCAGACAGCACAGAGGGGTTAAAGAAAAAAAACCACACCATAGCTGTGTCAGCAATATGTCTCCTCTCCTTCAGGTCCCCTTTGCAGCCATGGTTTCTCTTCCATAGCAGAGGAATATGAGACGGAAGGATAGAAACGACAGGAATAGAATCAGCATTAAATGTCACCTCTTATAGATTGGGCTGCGTTCTGTAGCATGTGGCTCTCTTTATCTTCCCTCTCGTTCCCATGTTCTCCCATTAGCACTACTGACCTCTAGAGTGAGACCAAGCAATCGTTGTTTTCCATGCAGAAAGAGCAATGGTCGTACAAATATGACTACTCCCCCCACCCCCCCTTCCCCCATTCCTCCAGATGCTCCATGGAACCAATTCTTTGCTGGTTCCTCTCACAATTACTCCCAGGCAGTAAGGTTATGTCAGTCACATCACTGCTGAAATTTCACTGTGTATGTGTGTGTGTGTGTGTGTGTGTAAGATTCAAATAGTCTGACTGACTTGGACTGCTGACCTTTTAAGCAGACTACTGTTTGCATAAAGAACAGATGGAGGGAAGGAGTCAAAGACAAAAATACAGGGAGAGGAACAGAGGCAAAGATATACAAGCATCTTACAGAAAGTCATGGCTTTGCTGATGTCTAAAAATAGCAAACTGATAAGCTCGCCTTTTTTTACAGTTTTGTTTTACCCTTTTAATCAATTATGACCTGGTAGCTACTACTTTATGAGGATTGCTGACATTTCCAATAGACACACAAAAGCCTGACTTTAATGCCAAGTATATCCTATGGTGTATACTGGAGCACAGCTAAAAATAGAAACAAACCTGTGTTATGGTAGTTTTGTATCTAATCCTACACTCACACAATGTAAATTCTGCCAATTTAAACTTATACTTTTTTTTTTTAAACCAGCGATTCATTGTTAAATAAAAGAAAACAATTTGTAAATGTTTTGGATTTTATTAGGTGGGTGAGTGTGTGTGAGGAAAACGTGAGAAAGAAAACGAGAGCATTGCTATAATGTCACAGTTTCATTAAATGGTAACCATTCTAATCAATGGCCTGTTTGAAGGGTTTTGATGTGAGTGCATCAAAGAGCTAATTCAAGCTAAGTCACTTCAAGCTAATTATTAAAGCTCTTTATGCAAATGTTTTCAGGGCTTTTTGGAGATGACAGACACTAACCTTCTAGCATGATTAGCAAATTTGCATGTCATGCTCCTTGCAGAAAAATTATTAAGGTGAGATCATCGTACAATATCTTTCTCCCATATCTACTAAGATCTACTAGATTAGGTTAAAAGGATACATCAGGGCTTTTAAGTGCTGATTTATTGTGATTTGGGAGTTCATCCAAAAAGCATTTAGTATTTTAATACTGGAAGCTGCAGTTGTTATTTAAAGTAATTGAGTGAAAATCAGTTTACAGTATCTTTACATAGCTATATTCTATATTTTGCACATATTTTAATCTCTCAAGTGATGGTTGTTTTCACCTGAGCTTAAACTGTATTTGGACCGTTTCTGGCCAATTTCCTGAATGATTATGATTATTTTTGATTGATCTTGCCTATTATAGCCTACTAAGCCATTGTGACTGACTTCTGTCTATTGTGATCAATTGCAGCAATCAATCTTATTAGAGTTAGCAGATGTATTTATGTTTCTTATTGTTTTTTTTAGAAAACACTGATACACACACACAGTGACAGTATATTTATTGGCCAAATGAGGTAGAGAGGAGTTACCATTGCTCCCGGTTCACATATAATTGAAAATGCAACATCCAAATGCAGCACTCATGAAACAAATAATTTGACCCAAACAGAAACCATTGTGCCATATCACTAAAACGTATCACACATGCTAGTGCTCTCATGTGACCACCCACATCCATCCTAATCATTAATTTATCCCAGCATTCCTCACAAGCACCTATTTATAGAGACCGCGGGCAAACA
The DNA here is from genome assembly GCA_027564795.1 of Aphredoderus sayanus. Classification (NCBI taxonomy): domain Eukaryota; kingdom Metazoa; phylum Chordata; class Actinopteri; order Percopsiformes; family Aphredoderidae; genus Aphredoderus; species Aphredoderus sayanus. The sequence goes on from JAODUG010054403.1 coordinate 4,454, forward strand.
TCTCTATGCTCCATGCACCCTGTTCATCTTTACACAGTCAGAGAACAAGGCCATGGGGGCTGTATGTCATATATCTGTCAGGAGAGAGATAATGGTTGGCCACGCCCTCCCAATGTTTTCAGTCATTGTAGAGAAAAGAGTCTTATTTTATCTTATCTTATCATATTTTAGCTCATGTTATCAATTTATTCTACTGTGTTGTATTGCATCTTAATTTAATTTTCATATTTTATTGCGCACCATATCTCTTACTGTATGTCACTCACTCTCAGTTTTTTCCTTTAATTTATCAGTGGCTTCTTAATTCTTTCCCCACTTTGCTAAGAACATTATTATTTAGAGCCCCTCATTTGTCCTATAGATTGCCAAACACAAGTCACATCATTCACAATAGTTGCATAATTCCTTCACCTCCTCCTGCTGTGAGAAAAATGTTGTTTGTAGGTGCAGAGGCTCACGTCTCTGATACCATGACCCATATAGAACTTGACTACAGCACAGCCCATGCTTCTTTTCTCACACATGTGCTGGTAAGCTAACACACATATGCTAAAATAGATACAGTATGTGTTTGAATATAGTTATCTCACAGTTATCTTTTGCATTCACACCTTCATTGTGAGTGCAAAAGAGTCCATTTGTGAGTCTGAACTCTAGTTTCCACTTGGGCTGATGGTGAATTGTTAAAGGGCTCAAGGGAGTTGCCAGTCTGTCACCTCACCCTTCTGTTCACAACTGGCATCTGGCATCAAGTGTTGTTTATTGCTGTAATTTTCAGTTGATTATTGGAATATTCACCTTTTAATACAATGTCGCTGGTTTATGTGAATAGAAATGTGGATAGTGTTATTAATGCAATTTGGATTTGGTTTGAGTTATTTTTTGTTCTTTTGTTCTTTATTAATAACAAGTTAACAATAAAAGTTTGAAGGTCTTTCCTGTACAAGTGTGTGTAGTGTTACAAATATCTGTCAACAAAGTCGTATTTAAAAATAAAAATGTTTATCGGACAAACTGCAGGGTCAGGGGGCTTACCTAATCTAATGGAAAGAGACATCCATTACTGAATGGGCCACCACTCAAGCCAAAAAGTAAGACCATTAAACAGAGCAGAGACTTGGTTCCCTGTAGAAAAACACTTGTGAAAGGCACTCACTAATGAGTCAACAGAGAGAGCACTTTTCATCACTCACACTAATTGGTGTCTGTGACTGTGGTTTGAGGCACAAAAAAGACGAACCTGCTCAACATTATTGATTAGCGCCTCTGTGAAGTAGGCCACAAGGGCGCTTTAGTGAGCCTTCAGACTTAGAGGAGAGATGAGGCAGGTGCATAAAACCTGCAGAACATCTCGCATCAGACACAACTTCACTCTGACGTCTTTACACACCCATGCTATGACTCAACACAAGCTTACGCACACAACGTTTCCAGACAAAACAGAAGCAAACCCCACCTCGACTTCGCAGTCCAAATACCCACGAAAGTGAGTTCGCAGGCATAATATGGCATCACATTGTTAAAAAGGTGTTCAGGACGCAGCCAGCAATAGAGGCAGCTTATCATCTGCCTCTTCTGTATAAACAGACATGAGATACTATTGCTCCCTCATCCTCCCACTGCAGGCCATTCTTTTTATGTCCACAGCAGTTATTATTTCCATATATTGGAGCTCATTGCCTCTCAGCTACGTATCATCTGTAGTCATTAGTGATGCACCTTTACTGCAGGGAAGTGCACTGGCTGGCAAGCTTGCTGGGAATGAAGGCAGATTAAAAGTGTTGGTTTGTATCTCCGCATCAAATACGATGATGCAGGCCGCTCAATAAAAGTAATTAAATGTGAATTTTAAAGGTATTGACTCACCGGGACTCGGGACGAGCACATTTCTGACCCAAGTACAAAAGGCTGGGAGAGCAAGGTCTGTCACTGGGTAGAGGGGAGCCCTTAAAATCTGACTGCAACTCCCTACTTGATAGACACCATTTACAAAGTATTTACATGGTTCCTATTAGTTGCTACGATTAAGTGCAGTAGTCTTTAAAGGACACCTTTAAAGACGGAGTCAGCTACCACACTGTTGATATTTGAACTCCATCAAAAAAAACATCTGTCCCTTCAACGCCATAGGGTGCTCTCTCGGAAGCTCCACCCCACACATTGGAAACACATTGGCCGAAACTCGCATATTGTTATGTGGCGCGATCTGCACCACTGTTTGTGTTCCCAATTGATGGTACATAGTCAGGGCTGTGTAGAAACACCTGATTATATTTTCAGCATGCACACAGAACAGGCAGCTGAGTGGAGACTGTGAGGAGATAGACACCGAATTGGACAAAAAGTGTATTTGTTTCCATCGTAATGTGTACTTGGTTTTGAATGAACTCCCTTGAGAGCTTTTGGCCATATATGAGTCACTATGTTCCTTTGAAAGGAGCCAGTAGGACACAAGGCCAACTAGACTGTCTCCTCTCCTACAGCTGCAGCGATTGAAGCGCTCCCTGTCCTTCAAGTCCATCATGCGCAGCAAGAGCGTGGACAACGTCTTTCAGCGGGCCAACGGAGACCTCCGCCTCTCCTGCGCCGTCATTACGGAGCTGCCCGCCCTGCAGTCTGCGCCGTGCGACTCCCCGCTGGCATACGAGCGCTCGCCCTCCCTCTCCCCCTCGCTGAGCCCCAACCCCTCGCTGTCCTCACACTCACCCTCCGTCAGCCCCTCGCTGTCCCAGACCTCCAAGCTCCAGGCCGTGGTGCCGCCGGTCAAGACTCACTGTTTCCATGAGCACGTCTTCCGCAGGCCCACCTGCTGCCAGCGATGCAAACACATGATCCAAGGTGGGTTCATTAAAGTGGCGCTGCATGACTTTCTGCCACTAGATGTCACACTATAGCACCAGCAGCTCATGTAAACAAAGAATAGAGGAGCTCGGATTACAGCACACACAGAGGGAGTGTGATGTCATTCTCTGCACAGTATGCATTTACTCCACTATATCTTTACATAGAAAATAGTTTTTTGCCCTACCTTGTTGCGCCAGCAGATGGTGCCAACTGCGGAAGGTCATATGTTTGTGCGTTGCTGCCTTCTGCTGGTGCAACAAGGTAGTGCTTTGGGTCATTTTGACGCAGAGGAAAGCGGGAGGGTTAACAGCCTAATAAGCAGTTTTCCCCTGAAAACAGTATAGACTGTGCTTGTGGCTTAAAACATATTTAACATAATACGTAGCTCATTCATTTTCCTGTAAATAGTTATTTGCTGCTGGTAATGTTTAAAATATATGATTTAAAATCTAAAGTAACCAAAGATTAAAGTAACTAAAGTACCTATCTTTTGTTATTTTGTCCCGAATAACCCTTGTGGTTTAAACCAGTATTACACTCGCACCTCCTGCAGTGCTGACTGCCTGACATTCTACTCCTACAGAATTCAAAGGCTCATATGGTTCTCTACCCCTTCCACCACAGCCACATGCACAGTATATTTTGCACATTTAATTTTTATTTGAAATGAATAATTAGTCATGAAAACTGTTGACCAGTAGAAATCCTTTTCTGGAACACTTATCAGCTTCCTGCAGCAAGGGTCTTGTACAGTATGCAATTCAGTTACTTTTGAATGATTGAAATGTCTGTGTCCATGCAGGGAACTCCAGACAGGGTCTGCGGTGTAAAGCCTGTAAGGTGGGGGCCCATCTCTGGTGCTCCTCTGAACTCTCTCAGCAGCCCTGTAATGGCAAGGTAAGACCAACAGCATGACACAACAGGCCAGAGTGCAGCATCTAGATGCCAGATGCTTCCGGAAGCTCTGCCGTTAAAGACCACTTATGTTTAAACTGGAATGTTTTGCTACATAAATCGCTCAGAAATACTTCAAGCGGAAGTGTATGAAACCAGAATTCTGACAAACTCTTATTGATAGCACAGTCTATTGTGCTCCCCATATTCGTATAGTGTAGCGTATGGAGTGTGTAGTGGTGTAACATACAGTTTCACAGGGGATATTTATCTAACAAAATATATAAATGGATAAATGGATAGCTGGATGAATAATATTGATCTAACAAAATAATAATGTCAGAAGCCAAAGAACGTGTCGACTGAGAAGGTAGAGCAAATGATTTATAACAATTATGACACTGCGGTTTAATTTACCGTTACAGAAAGCTTTAGTTTTGCTGTTGTCGTTGTTGTTTGCTGTTACTTTTGTTGTTTTCAGCCCCCATAGAGTGTTTTCTAAGTGTTTGTGGAGTGTTTGTAATCTATTATCGTGTTGTTAGCAAGATAATATAGTCTTTATTGCACATAAACTTGTACTGTACTGTACAATGGAGAGTGTAATTTATTACAAACTAGCTGAGAAACTTTTAAGGCTTATTTGGCATGATTTTGACTGAACAACATTTTTGGTTTGAGATTAATGTATTTCATACTATAGCCTGCAAGGGGACTAGATGAAGTTAGTTGATGATTTTGGCATCCAGAAAAATAAAAAAACTCAGTGAGACAGTTATTAATGTTAATTCCCAGCAGAGACAGTTCATTACAGTACTGTACATCTAATGTCAGGAGAGTAGACCTACAATTAAACACTTTGCAACCATGCATTTGTTTTGGGCCAAACCAAGATTTTCTCGTCCGATCTCTTCCTCGATTCCGCCAACATCATCTTATTCAGTCTCTTTGCCTCTGCTATGATGTCCGTACTGAGCATACAGTTAGCTTCTAGCTTTTTCTAGAAGACCCATAGTTAGTGTGTGCCATGTTGGTTTCATGCCCAGTCCACAAAGTTACATTGCAGTAATATATAAAAGTGCAATATCTGGGGTGGGCAATATCTTCTTTATATACCCAGCTGTTTTAGTCCCACAGATTATAGGCCAAATGTTAACCCCATTACCGTATCAACAGCAGGTCTAGTATTTTTACACAATTTCTAATGTCTGTAGCCATCTGTATGTTATTTTTGTGATTAAGTAGGCAATATGTGAATTATATGCAGGCCAGAAAAAATGCATAACGAAACCATGTCTACTCTGTAATTGTTTCTTAGTTGGTGTTATCAGCGATAATATTCTCAGCCTCCAACCCCAATATTGTTAAACCAGTGTGAGACTGAGACCTATTCAGAATGAGCAGAGGTATAAAAGTGTAAATTGGCATTCCAAAACAGTCTAAGATAGAAAGGGTACAAGGGCTATAATTACCCACAGAGACTCAACATTATTTGTGCATTGTTCCCTTGACTGCTGCCTCCTTTCCAATTACTGACTTCATTTCTCTTTCGCTCTCCCCCCCTTGTCCCCTTGATTTCCCCCACTCTCGTTCACTTGCTGTTTCTCCCCCTGCCTGTACTGTATGTTATTATGCTATGTGTCTTCTTGAAAATCAATATCTTCCCGGACCAGCTGTCCTGGCTAATTCTGTGTGAAATTCGGTGTGTTTGCAGTGCACACTGTCCCCCGAGAATATGACACGCCTGGTGTGTAGCCAAGCCCTCGGCAGTGTCCTTGCTTAGCACTGCACACTCATCAAAACAAGGATTAGGCATGGCTCACAAACTGGACAAAAGACGATTCTTATTTAGCCTAAATATGGTGGCACATTAGGCGTTTGCATGCAAGATAAACCCCCATTGGGATTTGCCTACTCCTTCCCAAGTGCTTCAGTACAGACATTCGACAACACAGTCACTGTGTATTTGTTATTTGGTTACGTATTGCTCATTGAAACATTGAACATCTCACCATTTAGTAAGAAGAATCTTCAACAGACTAACTATGATTAATGTATTTTTTTCACATTGGCTTACTATTTCTGTTAGTTTTGTGCTATTTTTATACAACAGCAGATCACATCTTGCTATTTATAAAGTAGAACATTGAGACAGACCCTCCGTCACACTTTGTGCAGGTAACTGTCAAACCAGTGAGTCATTTCTCTATAAGGAGCCCATTGAAACATTTGAGGTTTACAGGAGCTTGATGTGCATTATTCAGTTGTCTGCAGTGCTACAGTGACACCTTTGTGGTGACTAACTGCTGAGAGAACATTGAATATTTATGTAATATTTACATTTACATTTGCAGCATTTTCCAGATGCTTTCGTAAAAAGGGACTTACAGTAATTACATTTGTCTACTACATCAAAATATACATAAGTGCAACTTCAGGGCAGATGAAAAACCACAGAAGTGTATGGTATCACCCAGTATGGAATATATCAACATAACAGCAAAACTCTTAAGGCACAAAACAGGACATGTATAGCTAATATAATTCAAATTCATGAATATGAACTGCGTTAATATTGTATGTGTTCACCTAACCTTAAAATTCCTTGCCAAATTATTTTCACTTTGGCTCCATACTGTATATTATTTTTATAAAAAATCAAAGTAGTTCAAATGCCTGTTAGAAGTATCACCCTCCTTTGGGGATATTGTCCTTTAATTATTTCTGCTTTCCGAACTGTAGAGTTCCCTACAGGGTCAGGTCTCACACATCATTTTATAGGGTCACAAGGTGACCCACAGTGGCCAATGAAATCGTTTCACTGCTGAAAGCTTCTGACAGCCACCATCTCTATCAATGTCCTGATCAGTCATGCTTGGAAAGAGCATCAGAAGTGCCTAAAATACAAAATGGATGATAAAATATGTCAACAAAAAGCTTATTATGACCCACTTTCTTTTAGTCCTTTAATACTGTACTCAACATTGGAACCAAGATCCCTTAGGATCCCGACTCGAATCATTCTGAGAGGATTTTAAGGTTTTGAAAATATGTTTCATCATTTTTAATTAATATGATTCTTTCAGAGATGTTTGTGGTTGCAAACAAAGTTTTGTACAAAAAATGTGCCTAAAGATTGAGGAACACTATTCTAATTTACTGTAACATATACGGTACAAAAGAAGAGTATGTAATTCACATTCACATTAAAAAATCTGAACAACATATTGTCAAAGCGTTATTTAATTTAGGCGTACAATGCATTTGCTGTCAGAAGGCAAATAACTTTGATTGCTTTCATGTCATATCTACTGTATCCTGGTACACCCTCTACATTTGTCCCTCACACATCCCACACACCAGCCTGAGAACGCCACAAAGCTATTGTCTTACCAGAGCGAAACCAATCTGCCCCTTTGATTTTTATAGCCTCGTCTAACATTCCCTCTCCTTTTCCTCCTCCTCTCTCGGTGTCTCCTATCAGACAGGAGCTTTCAAACGCAACTTCAGCTCTCCTCTGCTGACCAGTGATGTGTTGGGCGTGGTCCGGGAGGCTGCTGTAACCCAAGGTGAGTTAACGCAGATCTAGTCTCAGCCTTGTCTGCTCATTAGTCTGAAACATAAACTCCATAAGCATGTCAAGCACTATCAGGAAGTGGGGTAGTAGATTTTCACTGGCTGCATCATCACTCACAAGACTCTATCTAACTATCTCTTCAATCTTACTGATTTTTTAAGCAGTAACCATAAGATACGTATTAACAGATTTACCAAACCTGCAAACATCCAGACTCTTGTAATTTAGACTAATTCCCAAAAATGTATATTTATATAGTACGGTATAACTTATACTGACATTTGTCAGTATAAGTTTGGTCTGATCTGGTCATTTAGTTATGTAGTTGTACATGTCAATCCAAATACCTATTCTTTCAAGTAGGCAGGTCTTGATGCAGTTATTCAGTGCTGTGTCCCAGAATTTATGCATATAAAGGCTGGCTCTGCTAGATTAACTCAGATCAGGACGAGTGGTTATTTGTGCAGTTTCATATCTCATGGTAAGTTGTAGATTTATTTATGCCTTTATTTACATCTAATCCCTTCCTTCTGTGTATGTTTGTGTGTGTGTATAAGCAGTTTCATATCTAATATTCTGTTAAGTCTAACCCAATAACCCTTTGTCTCTCTCTCTCTGAATACTGTGTGTGTGCGTGTGTGTGTGTGTGTGTGTGCAGAGGCAGCTAAGGGTGCTGTTGACCCAGTGTATGAAGCTTTGCGCTATGGGACGTCGCTGGCACAGATGAGTCGCTCCAGCTTTGGCAGTATCTCTGAATCCCCCTGTCACGAGGTGACCACACACACACACACACATTCATAGCGTATATATCAACATTCAACATCCATGTTGAAATGAGCCTGTTCTTCCTCTGATTTATGTCCTTCTCGCTTATGCTGTAGGTCCAAAGACTGGAGGAGAGATTCGACAGCCAACCAATAGAAGAAGAGGAAACCATTCCAGGAAGTTAGTATTAACACCACCGATACATGACAGTTAGTGTTCAAGGTGAACTCTCGTTTAATGAAGCATCTATCATCTTTCTGTAAACGCCTTTCCACTAAGTGTCTAGTGAATGTGAAGAGCCAGCTTAAATGCACAATGTCAAGGCACCCCATTAGCACAAGGAAGAGACAGCTATACTGTAGCTGTTATGTTGGTGTGTGGCGTGTGTGTGCGCGTGTGTGCGCGTGTGTTTGTTCGCTTGCTGTACATTTCCCTCATCTGTCCGTAGTCCCAGGAGACAAAATGATCTCTGCATGTCCTGCTGCTTTCAGTGACCTTGCCTTTGACCTGCCTTCTGTCAGAATGACACAATCTCTCGCAGTCTTGCTCTATTATTCTCTCTCTCTCTCTCTCTCTTACCTGCACACAGTATTCATACTGTATCTGTCTTTTCCCGTGAGCGCTCTCTCAGCCTCGCTCTATCATTCTCTCTCCTTCCGTCTGGCTGTGACATGCACACATTCTTTATACAGTATCTCTCGCCCTCCTGCCTTCCTGTGTGACCTCCCTCCCTCTCTGTTTATACTGTCTCCCTCAGCACTGACGCCTCCTGAAAGTGAGAAGGCCGATTCAGAGGACAGAGTCAGCTTGAAGGTGTGTAGTGAACAGCCTCCTTTTCCCCGTGCTTCAGGTAGAGAGACATGAGAGACATGATGTATGTATGATTCAGCACTCGTGAAAGTTTAACACGCGTAGTAGAAAGCAAATGGACTGCATTTATATAGCGCTTTTCTGGCCTACCGGCCACTCAAAGCGCTGTACATGATTGCCTCACATTCACCAGTCACGCACGCACACACACACACACACACACTCAGGACACCACCTTCACCTCTGTTTCAACTCCCGAGGAGACTCCTCTCTTTAATCTCACCCGCCTGCTCTCATAATCTCACCCTGTCCCCCCCCCCCCTCCCCCAATCCCAGACTCCTAAGAGGATGGAAGTGCACTCAATTCACACCTATGTGGCTCTCTACAAGTTCCTGCCTCAGGAGAAGAACGACTTGGAGCTACAGTCAGTTTTAAGCAAGCCTAACTGTATAACTCACTCATCGTGCGCATGCCAATGTGTGTCACTGGCCCGCCTGTGTGTTTTCACCAGTGTGAATTGGCTGTGGGCCCGCGCACGTCTACCAATATGTGTGTGTGTGTGTGTGTGTGTGTGTGTGTGTGTGTGTGCGTGTGTTTTGTGGTAGGATCAGGTGAGAGGAGGAGACTAGCATACCATCTGCCTCCGCAGCAGGGCGGAGGTTTTGGGGGGAAGGGAGGGGGGTAGTGGTAAAGGTTAGGGATGGGGGGGGGAGGGGGCAAGGACAAGCTACTGTGGCAGCATGCGCTTGTGTGTGACAGAGACAAGAATATCCACAGTGCGTGTATACAGACAGCATACATTATGCAGTACATGCATTCATATGGTCACATGTAGGCTATAGGCTGGGGTCCAGATCGTATGTAGCAAACAGAATGCAAACTGAAAATAAATAAATAGCATTATTCTCCCCTCTTGCTAATAGGCACCTGGGTGGCAGTAGAAACCGGGGGGTATTTCGCGTGCACGTTCACTCAGAAGAAAAGTGTGAGATATATTGTGTGTGAATTACCGCCCTATATTTGACCCGCTGTATATTTATGTTCAGGCCTGGCGATCGGGTGCAAGTCACCGATGACTCCAATGAGGACTGGTGGAAGGTAGGAGCTGGACCATCGTATTAAAAGCTTCATGAGATTGAAATAATTCAATGGCTTCCTAGCAGTTACTTAACCCGAGTCAATGAAGTGTTATGTAGAATCAATTCCCCCCCAAAGTGTCCAAGATAGAATTGTTTACAGACAATTGAGAGTAACATGGAGTCTGGATGGTAGCAGTTGTGGGTGTGTAGCATGAAAAGATGAGAGGAGCTTATTGAAGAGAGACGCTCTTAACCTTTACTTGCTAATGGACAACAGATGAATGTCTGCAACGAAAACAGTCCACTGTGACAAAAACATTGGCATGGCATTAAGTTAAACTCACATATTTAAGTGCAACAACCGAACTCGTATTCTGTGCTAGATGCACAAACAATAATTGGAACAGAAGATTGTTATTCCTGGCGATTTGATGATAATTCTGATATTTGGCTTTCATTGTGCATTCACTGGGATTCACAAGCCACTGTATTGTTTTACTTGTGTGAGCATTTGGCAGGTTAAATGTTGACTGTTGAGTTCTTAATGCAATAAAAGCTTAATACAATAAACACAGCACACACTATTGCAGCTATAAGGAAAGAGTAAGCCAAGCTAAGCAATGTTAACGCTGCTCAGTTATAGTCATTGCTTTGAAATTCATGCGGGCAGAAAACAATGAAATGCAGCAGTTCATTTCCACTGGCTAAGCAGCTTTAGCTTCTGTGTGTGTGTGTGTGTGTGTGTGTGTGT